>CAEFZX010016403.1:0-29971 GCA_903066825.1 Alfaro cultratus | reverse complement strand
ACGTCATTTCCATTAAATCAGTGTAAAAAGGTCTTCAAACAATATTATCGTTTATCGCAATAATTTTTGAGACAATTAATCACTCAGCAAATTTTGTTATTGTGACAGGCCTAACTAAGGATTATGTAAGAATCTTAAAATAAAATGATTTAGATTTGTATTATTACTTGAACCATGTCAACATCTTTTGTACTTTCATAGAAGAAAATATGAGATTTTTTGTCAATCTAGACTGCTGAAATTAATTTAGTCTCACCCTGATATTTTTCAGGATAGCATAGCACATTTGAATTTGACGGTCATCACCTTTATTTGAGTAGAGTGAAGACAATTAACCGACTGTAAAGCAGTAGGAAAAGTATGAAATGAGCATGAAGGACTGGAAGATGAAGCTTAGCCCCAAAAAACTTTTCCAACACACTCAAAAGCAGCTCCAGCTGGTGTAGAATATGCTTTCTATTCCTGAAAGAACCATTTCTCATACTGTATCTAATTGAAATGTCAGCACCTTCACCATAAACAGGCTGCAAGGGGCAAGGGACAATACACAGTAAAACGGGTTTAGCTCTGTTTATGAATTCATCAGTTTGGTAATTTGTTTCCTAAAGGTGGCTCTCACCAATATTACTTCCACTCACATCCCATTTGAGACCTTAGGGGCGGAAATCATTTTTATAATGCTGATGGACACTTTACAATAACTGTCTGTCTGTTATTTGCAAATACAAAGCTTATGACTTAACTTTGCAACATTACATCATATTATTACATTTTACTTGATTCTCCCTAAGTGGTCAAAAATAAGGCGCTTTTTAATAACATAATTTAATAGTTTTCATTTTAATGCCCCTTTAAATTTCAATAACTTGAAAAAAATCAACCTGCTCAAGCCGTGGGTGAGCCTTGGGAATAATTGAATTCCCCTCAATGCACCCTTTAGGTTTATGTATGATGGAGGCCAATGGTTTTATTTTAACAAACTCAACTGTTATTTTGCTAAATACGGACCATCCAAATGTTTCTGATGATTTTGACAATGAAGTATTCAGCGATGTGTAAAAAGCATTAGATTTGTTTTAACTTGTCGTGCTTAAATGTATCAGATTATCATACAAATTCTGAACATAGTCAAATCTTAGTAAATATAAAATGCAAATGATGATTTGATTCAGAAAGAAAGAAACCTACCTACCACTATTTGAACAAATTTTGTCCCCTAAACCTATTCCTAGTTGTTCCCTTTTTGTCTGCAACGACTGCAATCAAGCATTTGTAATTATATGGCAATAAGTCTTTTGCATATAATTCCAAAGTAAAAGACTTTAATTCAATTGAAAATAAATTAAATTGAACATTGTTTCTCAATATTCAGTTGAAATATTGCAAGAAATAATGAAAAATGCAAGCCAATTTCCATCAATAGCAAACACATTATGAATATAGATCTCAATGTATAGAACTTGATTAAAATGGACAAAGAAAAATGAAGCTAGATATTAAATGAAAACTGGTTTAGCCAGTGAGGAACTGATTCATCAGTCTGTGTAACAGAGCAAATTATGCTGGTGTAAACAGCATATGGTGCGACTGCAGCTTTGAAATGTTATTCTGTAATGGTCACAGTGCTTGAATATGTCATGCTAACCATGTGTAGCTTTTGCATGGAGCATTAATGTCAGAATGAAGAATGAATGCTTCCTCCAAAATTAAAATTTACAATTAAATACATTAAGGGCTGGAAACACAAAATAACATGGGGGGTTATTTTTTATTTATGATAGTGTGACTGTGCTTGCAGTTTTTTAAATCCTTTTCAGAAATGAATTAAAGCAGTGGGGCGTGCTGTGGTGGCACAGGGGTTTAGCACGCCCCACGTTTGGAGGCCTTAGTCCTCGACGCGGACGTCGCGGGTTCGACTCCCGGTCCCGGCGACCTTTGCCGCATGTCTTCCCCCCTCTCCCTCCCCCTTCCTGTCAGCCTACTGTCGCGAAAAAAATGCGAGCCACTAGCGCCGCAAAAAACTCTTCGGAGAAAAAAAAAAAAAAAAAAGAAATGAATTAAAGCAGCAAAGTGAATAAAGGTGCTAGCTGCAAACCTCCCACACCATGGTAGAAATAGCAAAACAATAATCACAGCTTCCTCAGGCAAGATTCTAATTAGCATGAAAAGCAGCAGAGATTGATTTTCCTTGTAAATAAATAAGAACCCCTGCACCCCTCCAAAAAAAATCTGCATAATTGTATGCAGTTATTTATTTAGGTTTCCTAGAGACAAGGACTGTAGCAAGATTTTATCTTAAAAGCTAATACTTAACTGAAATTATTGTAAAAGCCAGGATAAAATTTATTTAGCAACATATTGTAGCATTCATAGTTGTGATTTTCTATGAACTAATGGTCACCAGCTTTTGTCACTTTAATAACTTAAAGTACAACGATGGACTTAAAATAATTTTGTAGATTGAAAATTGCAGTAACATAAAAAACAGCTTCTGGCATGTGTTGGGAGCCAACCCATCAGCTGTCCTCCCTAATGCCTATGACTAAGCTCCGCTAAACTTAAATGAAAGGACAATTCTCTTATGTACAAATTGGGGCTTTATGCCATCTTCTACAGCACTACCCCAGTGAATTGTATAATGGACTCTCTCATTATGCCGAGTTACTCTGACTGTGGTTCAGCCGTAATAATCACTCCACTGCTATAACTTTGGGTCATTAAAGTCAATGTTCACTTAGAGGATGGGGACATCCTGATAAATCCACACTGTAAATGTACCATATTTCCTCTCTAAACTTCACCTTTTCTTACTGTTTTAGTAACATTTACTATTTTGATCGCCAGTGGCTGAGAACATACGTCTCTAATTGGACACAAAGAGACTTATAGGATCTATAACAAGGACGAAACAGAAACTTGGTCTCTGTGGATTATTTTGTGAACTATTTAACAGTTAAGTCTTTCTTTCATTAATCCACTGTCCCCAGTCCCTACTGTCCTGTAAGAGTAGAAACTGTAGACCTTGTGTGGTTTCTTGGTTTGCAAATGTTCTGGTTTATAATGTTTCCTTTTACCTCATGCTGTTAGGGCAGCTGGAGTGCAGAACTGCCTTAACTGCACAAAACTTTTAGTTTTACCTTTTTAATTCTTCCTTCCTTTTGTACGATGTCTTCCAAAGTAACAATACTGCCTGAACTCCTTGAACTCAAAATGTTCTGTTATAAACACAAAGTTAGGTTTATCTTATTGCAATTCTTTGCGATAAACCAAAGCATAGTATTGATGTGTAGCTAAAGAAAAATCTGCAATGTGGCATACAGTGGGATACTGACTTCCTGCATTGATAATACATAGTGTCATTTTTCTGTTAAGTCTTTTGAGATATGTCTCTTCCAGCTTTGCACAATGACAGTCTTAAATTCATGCTCATTTTTCTTTGCAAAAATACCTTAAGATTAGTTAGACTGGATAGAGTTAGGACTCTGACTGAGCTATTCTTACAGATGAATATGCTTTGACCTCCACAAGTGGCTCCCAAACCTTGTCCCCAAGTACTCAAGTAGTGTGATGGGTGTTAATTTTCTGCCATGTTTAATTTTGCTTGCAGGCTGACGAGACTACCTTGCATGCTACACCTTCTCTCTCAACTGACCACACAATTGCTGTGTCTCCTGAATGATTTGTGGCAAACTGTAAACTTTGCTTAGCTGTTTATGTATAATAGTTGTTCAGTCAATATATTTTCTCATCTGAGCTGTGAATCTGTGCAACCCCTTCAGCTTTATCATGGGCCTCTTGACAGCTTTTCTGATTATTGCTCTCCAATTTCAGCCTGTCTCTAAGCTTGTAGGGGCACCGTATACTTTAAATCTTCAGATAATTGAAGAATGACATCCAGGAGATGTTTAAAGTTGGGGATGCTGGTTTATAAGATAATTCTTAAATCTCTCCATAACTTACCTTTAAATCTCTTATGTATTCCTTATGTCTTGATGCTTTATGTGTATTCAAACCTGAGGACTTCACACTACAGTTGGATTTATACTGAGATTTTATTGCTCTCTATTTACTAATTAGGTAACTTTTAAACACTGAACAGAAAACTTTATGTGGAATCGAAGTGAAGAGAGAGGAATATAAATGCATGCCAAAATTTACAAGATTTTAAAAATTAAATCCATTTCTTTTATTTTGCATCCATAGTTGATGTTGCTTTGTTTTGGTCTAACACCTAAAGTCTCAATACAGTAACAAAGAGTAATGTGACAAAATGTGAAAAAGTAAAAAAAAAAAATATATATATATTTTAATATATATATTTTAAACACACAAACTGATCCTTTGGGAAAACTAATTTGCACCTTTGAAAAGCCATACTGATGCGAAAGCTTCTTCTTCTCATGTTTTATCAATTTAAGATGGGAAGAAATAAAATTATGCTTTTTAACAAACCCAAACCAAGTCATCAACCCAGCATGCATTCCACAGGTGCAAAAATGATATGATATAAAAAGTCTTTATCTTTCTGAACAATAATTGCTATCATTAGCCTCTGAGCATGACTCAAGCATTTTTGTCATACTCAGATAACATTAAATAAGTTATTTCACTTTGCAGACAACCTCATGAAGTTATTGTGGTATATATTAGTGACACTGAATAAAACATGCAGTGTTAGAGATGACCATGTAATCATGTGCAGTGTAAATATCTTGTATGATATGCATTTTTGACAGTTTTGTGTCTATTTATTTCTTTTATTAAATACGTATATAAAATTTTCAAAAATTATTGCTGTCTAAGACTAACTGGAATATAAATCAAACTGTTGTGTAACAATCTTTTTATAGATATAGTTCAGTGAACTTAAAATTGTAAAATAATTAATGATTAATTCATTATAAGCTATTGCTCTCAAATAACATTTCACTCCCACAGTTCCTTTGTTTATGAAAGACAGAGAAATAGCTAATTTATCTTTGTAGAACTGAAAATTGCCTCCTCTATTTTCCCAATTATAGTCTGAAATACTTTTGTGAGATAAGAAGCAGTCACCTCTTCACTTTTGAGGAACAGATGTAACAATGGGGAGCTTGCATACCTGCCAAGATGACGAGTGCAGTTTGCAATTATAAGGATCCAGGAGGTGTATATATTTTTTTTTCAACATTCTCTCTGCCTTCATGACAGTCAATCTCTCACGTTGCCGTGCATAATTACTATGACAGATGGGATGAGAGTGTGGAATTGATCTAGGGAATGATCTGCATTGCTGCTATTTTGCTTCTCTTGTATTTGCCCTTTCTGTATTTCTGTCTGAGACTACATGCTTATATCTTTACCTGGTATGCAGTGTCAGTTGCAAAACTAGAGATATGTCTCTAGTTTGAATCATGTTGATGCATTGATATATTGCAGTCACTGAGAAGCAGCCATTGCATAATTTTGTCATTTTAACATGCTAATCTGCTTACATCTGGCATGCATGTGTGAACAGAGAACTAACAACATATACAATCTTGTAAGATTACTTGAGGCAGATGGAGAGATGACTAAGTGTGAAAAAAGAAGTAACTGAGTTCCCAGATCAGTAAATTTGACTCTGGGAAGATAATAAGTCAGCAGATTCAAATCAAAGAACAAGGATGGGAGACATTCATCAATAAAGCTCGATTAATGAGGAATTAAGTATCTAAAATTAGCACACTGCAAAGTCAGCGCCACACCTTTCTCACCTCTGGATACAAATACAGTTTGGACATTTTGCACAGCGTTTTTGTTTCAGGGCAGTGTTCTACATTTGTGCTACACTTTGGAACATCATTTTATATTAATTGAACAGTTCAGAACCAAGAAATATAAGGAGTCAACCTGACTTATTGCATATTCTCACTTTTTCCCTTTTTTCCCCCCACATAAAATATGTAAAGACCTCCAAGCTCACAATTAAAAGATGCAGCTGAAAGTAATTTTAGTCTGGGTGCATTAATGCACCTTTATAAGACTGTGCCCCTATTTTGTACCATGAATGTAATCAATTTCAAAAGACTCTATCTTGTTTTTACCTGATCTATAAATATTCTTACCGCTTCACTGCCTTGACTCCTATGCACTCCCAGGTTATGGTTGCTCTTGCTCTTTGGAGGGTAACAGCATCACTCAACACAGGGAAACTTTTACCTTAAAATCTGACTAAAAATGTCCTTGCAAAGAGTTTTCTTTATCAACAATTAATGAGGCGTTATCTCCCTTTTGGGGGGAAGAGTCAGAGACATGGGAAAACAACATAACAAAGAAAAACACAACCATAGCATCATCCTGAAATACAGAAATGCTGCTCAGTTTAACAACTGAATCCAATGGCAACATAAATGAAAAAGATTAATTATTTAAATAAAAATGATTTTGGTATTAGTTAAATAATTAAATAAATAATGCAGGTTACAGCATTCAAACTATCAATCCCTAACCGCCTTTATTTATGTCTTTTAATCTGCAAAAACTACAATTGCTATTCAGTTTCTCATAAGAAGATCCATCCACTAAATGATTTTCTTCTTTCCTCAGTCCTTCCTTGACCAACAGCAAAGCCTTTTAAACTCTGCTTGTGATCTGTTATTGGCTTTTGTATTTTAATTTTGTTCTCATATCCATCATCTTGTTTCTGCCTCATTTATGTCATGTTGTGTGGCTACATACATGTATGTCCTGTTGGTGGCCTTTCGCTCGATCATAATCCTCTGACCTTCTGTGCCTCCTGGAGGCCAGCTTGCACTTGTCATCCGGCTTTTTGACTGCAGGACTGCTCTTCATGCTGAGTGAACAAACGTTTGGGCAGCTGATGCAGGCCTGGACATATGTCTTGCCGGACTGTGGGTACTGACATGGAACACATAAAGTATTGGTAGTCCCTTCTTTAGCTTAGGAGCTCTAATTTGTTAAATAAAAAGTAGTATGTTTTGTAAAATATTCAGGCCACTCCTTAAGAGATTTTGATCTCAATAAGTTATTTATTTATTACTTCTAATAATAATAATAATAATAATAATAGTAATTGTAAAAAAAAACAAAAAAAACATTTGCAGCCTGATTATGTTTTTTAGATTTGGCATCAACATTAACTTTAGCTCTTAATCTACAATAAAATAGATTGTAAAATAAATCTGTAAAATAATGTACAGATTTGAGAATCACCTTGAAAATCCCCAAAGCTGTTCAATAGAGCAGCTATTAATTCCTTTTTTTTGGTCTAGTAATATATTCAAGGTCTAAGCCATACAGGGTACTGCCTTTGAATTATTGATGACCTTGTACATTATACCTGATAAGCCAGGAAACCCAGGAATATAAAGTTTTTTTTTATCTATGAGGCCGTTTAGATGAATAAATAGTGTATATTTGACAGTGGAAAAATCTAGACAAGGAGAAACAATCCATCCATCCATCCATAGTCTGCCGCTTATCCGGGGTCGGGTCGCAGGGGTAGCAGTTTCAGAAGGGAGGCCCAGACTTCCCTCTCCCCAACCACTTCTTCCAGCTCCTCCCGGGGGAACCCCAAGGCGTTCCCAGGCCAGCCGGGAGACATAGTCCCTCCAGCGTGTCCTGGGTCTTCCCCGGGGTCTCCTCTCAGTGGGACGTGCCCGGAACACCTCACCAGGGAGGCATCCAGGAGGCATCCTGACCAGATGCCCGAGCCTCAACTGGCTCCTCTTGATGTGTCTCGAGAGGAGAAACAATGTTAACATCAAATCTTATGTCAATGTTGCCAACTTCTTATGTTACATATACACCTTGAAAGCTGACAGCTTGTGTTTAATTCTAGAGAGTTTATTGGAGCCTGAGGAAAGGTTAAGTGTATAACAAAATCCTTTATAATGGACATTTTTGCATGCATTTCTTTGTGTCTTTCAAAGAAAAATTATAAAGTAAAAATTGTATAACTTATTCAGCCCCTTGGCTCTAACTGCCTCAGTTACTGGTTACTGTCAGCTCAGGAGTCCTAAATACAGCTGCTTTTTGAATGCTGCAGAAATTTGTTACAGTAAAATAGAAAACAACAACCTTGTGATGAAGAAGGAACACAAAACAGGTCAAGAAGGAGGTTCTGGATCATTTTTAACAATTTTGATTGTATTCTAAAGATCTCAGCCACTTTCACTTTGTCTGAGATGATACTTTTTTGCAAAGAAAAATAAACAAAAGAGATTTTTCAGTCTGGCGCAGATCCCTAAAGAACGGAAGCTGTAATTTCAGTGAAAAATATTTAAAACTTTTATGAAGTATTAATTTCGAAAACCATGTATGATTTATTCTTCCATTTCACTGTCATGCACTTCTTTGTTGGTCTGTCGTGTAAAATCCCACTAAAACATATTGACGTTTGCGGTTGTAACACGACAGCAAGTCAAACAGTTGAAAATAGATCAATATGTTTTCAAGGCACTTTCCTATTACCACCACATCACTGTCTTACAAGCCTTCACTGTTGCCATGACTGGATCAAATTATAAACACAAATATGTGCTGCATTTTTTTTACAACACCCACACATGCAACACAGAGGTCTTCAGAAAGAACAAGAACTCTCTTATGTTGATTTTAATTATTATACTGTATAGTCATTTGTTTACTACAATTGCAATTTAGTGTCACTTTAGAGATATGAAAGAACAACCAGGGTTGATGAAGACAAAGAAGTTGGTGTAGATGATTTTTTTTTTTTTTTAAGGTGTGCATAAGCGGAAAGTTAAGAAATAGATTTTTTAAAATAACTTCTGGCACTTAGCAACAGCTTCAACCCAGCAACCAGCAACCTTTAGCTATTTTCTACAGTATGAGAGTGAGTGAGAAAAAAATCCTTCATGCTAAGGAAAGAAAGACTGAGATTGACATAAAGCTTCTTGGAATGTAGCTTCAAAGTTCCAGTCTGACCAAATGAGATTTTGTACTTTTGTAGAGCTCATAATTTTTTGTCAAGTAATTGATTATGTGAAACAGGAGTTTTTACAAGTCTAATGTGACCAGCCTTTTCTCTTTTTAAAAACAATCAAGCCGTGGCTGACTGCTGTTGAAAAACTTTTGTTCCACAATGAAAAGAATAATTTAATGTCTAACCATACAAGGATTGGTCCAGATGTGATAAATGCGAAGGGAAGCATTACCTGTTAAAGCATCATTGAAATGTCTTCACTCGTTTTATATAGACCTGGTTGCTTTATCGGTTTCTTTTTCTTTTTTGGATTATCATAATGTGTGGAACTTTTGTTTTGATTGACATATTGGTTTTCAATTTTGTGACATTTTTGGACCTTTTTGTATTTTCACAAACTCCTTGTTGAGTCGTCCCCTTTTTCTTTTCCACTGCATTATTTGAGTTTGCTTCAGACTTTGATTTGGAGCATATGCATGTAGCTAATTATTTTGCCCATGTTTAGTTATTGCTTTACTGGTGTGTTTTCCCAAAATGTGCTTTCTTTTTTAGCCATTCTCGCTTATAATCTAAGTTAATGCTTGAACACTCCTGTTACCCAGACACAATTGTTCATCTTCCAACTAATCACCTTCAGAATGAAAATTAGGTTTTAATTTTTCCAGTCAGGATCCATATCTCTTGACCATACGTAACTGTTGGAATATAAGTGGAGTGGTAAATCCGTGAGCTGCTTCAGCATTTCTAAAACTATTTGGTTATATTTGTTACATTTATTATGTTTGATCATTGATTATTATTTTAGCAGTGAAACCAATTACAGAATCCATTATGTAAAGGGCTGTCGCTCAACATCAACCCTTGAGATCGATTTAGATTTATCATAAGACTGGTTGATTTATGAACAATAATAAGTTAAACACTGGTCTGTCTTTCCTGCATACCCATAACCTTATTTTACCTTGTACTAATTAAAACTTTTGGTGCAATCTATTTATGTTGATCTGATATTCTTTTAGCAGTGTGTAGATTTGTTTTAGTAATGTGTGCATTTCTTTTCAGACTACCTCCCAATCTTTATATTTAGTGCAAGTGGTAGATGGGTTTCAATCAGCAGGAGGCATGCTGAGTTATATAAGTGACTTCAGATAGATTTTCATTAATTTGGGACAGTTCTAGTTGTTTTGGAGTTCAATAAGCATGTTTAAGTGAGCAACGCCTGAGACTAAAGCATAGCTCCTCAGTAGTTACATTAAATATTGTTAATCATTATTTCAAGACAATGTTTATACAATATAAAGTGAGCATCAAGTGATGATACAGGGATGTGACTCATTAACTAGCAGTGTATAATCACGTTTATAAAATAATATTTAAGACCTTCCAAACTCTTTCATAAGATGATGAAAGATAGTAGAGAATGGATACAAAAGGTATTTATATTTCTTTGATGCTGCCGTCCTGCATGCTCAGTGAAACTGTTTTAACCTGTGCATCAAAATTTCTAAAACTGATTAACATTGAACACACAATATTCTTCTATTCTTTAGAAATCGTACATTGTCATTAGATATTGGATGAAGCTAAATATTTTTTTATTTTCCATTTTATTTTGAATTTCCCATTTTCTTTTTTGCTCAATTTTCACTCTTTCAGCTGTTCTTGCGATTTGGGAGCTGTGTCTGTTTTTTCATTGCCCTTCATCTGTTCTTCCTCCACAGTTTGTAACGGATATATTTAATGAATGTCAACATAAAACGGGTTACCACAATCCAGTGATTAATGATCAGGACCTCATCTGGTCAGGTAATGGCAAATCAATTCTTGAAGACACATTTTATTTTATAGGCACCAGCTCACCTGGTGGGAAAATAATATGGTTGAGGAAATGGGTTATTAGAGCATGTCGTGTATAATGTCAGATTAACAAAGACAAATGATAAATCTGCTTTACAGAGCCAGGCCATGAATAACGAAACTGGGAAGCAAATTTTCTGTCGTCAGCTCAAGATGATAAAGAATACTTGGAGATATTTGGAAATAGATACAGCATGTCTATCTCACTACTTTTATGTCTATTGAAGTAATTATTATTACTTTTTTTTTTTTTTTAACTACTTTTAATAGCAGTCATTGTGTTTCTAGTCATGCTTCTTTTTTAGACATGTATGTGGATTAGATTGTTTTTATTTGTTTTTATGTGTTTTTTTGTGTGTGATTTAATGTAATCTATTCATGCACTGACATTTTCCTGGATGAGTTTGTTTAAAAAGGTTATTGACCTCACTTCCACCCAGAATGCTTCTGATTTACTGATGCTCATTGACTGCATTAAAGTGTTTGTCCATCTACAAGTCACCAGAATATGTTTAAAACCAGGTTTGTCTTTCACATTCAGGATATTTGAATTCTTATACCCATACTGTTCTGCCAGCTGGGGGTAATGTTCGGCATTACGGAGCAAATGACAGCTCACTTTTCAGCTTACATAGCAAAATTTTATGTCCTCACCCTTTTCCTGTCCTTGACTCTGTGAAGGCATTATCTCCATACACCCATCCTCCCTGCATCGTTTCTCTCCTGAGGGATCTATTTAGGCTGCCAAGTTATCCAGAGGTCACAGTATGACTTGTACCTTCTTAACACACTTGATAGATCACCTATAATTACAGGCACATAAAGAACCAATGACCTCCTAAACAGTCTAGATGAAGACAAAAGTTGTGTTGTTTTCCATCTCTCTCTGGCATCTGGGATCACTTGCATGTATCATCAAATCAGTATTGTGATATTGCTTACAGTCAAGAGTCTTGTAGCAAAGTTCCCACCTTTCAGTTTTTGTAAAATATGCTTTAGAAAGCATCTTTTTATGTTTCCAAGTTTTTGATCGCTTCTACATCCTCCAAATCCATTTGGACAAACATGTCCCACATTACATTATGCCTGAATAACAAATCTACTAAACTTTAAAACTTGTCTTGGTAACATTGAAATGAAATGGAACTGTTTTCAGGGTAATAATCATTTGAACTAATTCTTTACTGTTAAGGATAGACCCTACAAAATGTCAGCTATAATTGCTGTAGCTGAAGATTTCATCTTGTCTTTATTATTCCAGACTGGGACTGATGTTGTTTGACAGTTATGTATGATAAAGACAATCTGATGTCATTCAAAATCTATTAGCATAAGTAAAATCTGTTACTAATGCTAACAGATATTAGCATAAGTATTAGCATAACAGATAACACACATTCTGTCCCCTGCTGCTTCTCAACCTCTCATTTGTAACACTCTGGGTAAATTAATAATTTGACATAAACTGCTTTTTTTTTTTGTATAAAATTGACCTCTTTAGTTTACAACCAGAACCACAGTTTAGTCACTCACATCAGACATAAACAATGTTTTTAGTATCATGTGAAACCATTGATTTCTAAATGTACATTTGTGTGTCCCACAAATGCCTTACAACTAAATAAACTCAGGTCAAATTTTAAAACCGTCCATAACTTAAATTATCTGTCTAGTGTGTATGAAGATGCAAATCTTTCTGTAAATAAGACCCAGACATGTGTGTTTACCTACTTCTGTAGCAATCAGGCTGCCACAGATTTTTTGGCATGTTGGAAGATTTCACAGCTCTGTGACATGAGAGCTACACAGCACATGTGATGGAAATACAAAAGTTGCAGCAAGGACCTAAAGGTTTGGTTATTTAACCTTGTACTTTGCTGTAATGATAAAATCCACTCATTTCATAATGCCGAATGCTTGAAGTGGCTGATGTGGCAAATTCCTATATTCATGGCTGAAAAATTTGGTCCAGATGTCTGCAAGGAAATAAAACAAAGCTGAAATGAATAGCTAGTTTGAAATGATTCTCCTTTTCTGAGAACCGCCAAAGATCGGCACTGAGTGCTTCAGATGGCCTTCCTGACATAGGTTTCATTTAATTAATCCACACAGGTCCCTTTCAAAGGGACCTGTGTGGGTTGAGCTGGCCCTCAACCGAGGGCCAGATCAAAATCCATATTAAGCTCACATGGAGATAATGGCTGAGCATGGCACGAAAACAACATAACTGAGGCATTATAGAAATTACAAGAACCATTTCTTGCTAACATGGTTAGGATTAAATGTTTTGTTAATTAAAATCCTGGCAGAAAATATTTGAGTAATTCAGCCTTGAGGGGTGAGATTTTATATTTAGATAACTGAATAACTGTCTTCCATAAAAATGTGAGTGCAAAAGCTCTTATTTGCAAATTGACTAATTTGTAGCTCTTTGCTTTCTTTGGATAAAAACAGATTAAAAATTAACTTTCTCAAATGTTCACGTGAACATAGCAGATAAAATATGGTTTTACTTTCATATGTAAGTATAATGAAGACAGTCAGCTAGACAGAAAATAGATTTTCTTGACTAAACTAAAGCCTCACAGTTTGAGTTTATCTGTCACCTTGCAAATAGAGTTTCCAGTTTGGGCTCTCTATTAGTCTCTCTCTCTCTTTTCACCCACTTACTCTTCCATCCTATCTCCTACTGTACCAGCTGCAGGGTCTATTTTGGTTCAGTTCGCTGAGCAAACAGGATGGAGAGGCGCTAACTTTGCCTTCCAGTTGTCGGCATCCTGGGAGTCCAGCAGGCAGCGAGCCTAGCAGTCTGCTGCAGGCTCTGTGAGAGATTTCTTCCTTTTGTTCATACTTTCATTTGTATTCTTCTGTCACTTTGCTTTGATCCGCTTATCATTTTCACATGTATACTCTGTTGGTATGTGGTAACCCTGTTCCTTTTTATTCTTCTTTTGAAATAGTTCTGTCTTTCATTCCTTAGCTTTTGTGAAATTGTTTATATATAATTATGAAACTTGTTTACTAAACTAAAGATAATCTGAAAGTGCTACATTTTTTTCCATTTACTATCAAAAACTTTTCTAATGCCATTCACAACTTTTGGGTTGTCTAAAAAACTTGCCATCAAACTAAACTGAAAAATTACATAAGTTAAACAATACTTACAAATTAATGCCTTAAGATAATAGGTTAAGAAAATTTATTTGCAATCAAAACATAGTTTGGCTTAAGTAGTTTCATTTTAAAATCACAATTTTACAGGGTTTTTTTCCCCCATCCAGATATTTAAAAACAAAAATGTTGCAATATAAAACTGTAGTTGCCTCACATGTGGCTTTTTCCTTTCCCTTTCAGCACCTTTACAGGGTGTTTGCGATTTTACAAAACCAGAATTACTTGCGTAGACTAGGAGTAGAGTCAATTACGGAGATGTATCGTGTCTAAATTTGGAAACTGTGGCTTTCTTCTTTAAAGCAAAACAGGATAAACGTGAACCAGCACGTCCCATGGGTAAGGAAACATCTTCCAGCCAAAACACGAGCTAGGGGATGCTTTTCTTCTGGCCATGGAAGTAAAATATTAAAGGCTACATCTCTAAAATAAAGCTACACAGCCACTTGCTTCCAATAAGGTTTTTGTTTTAGTAAGATGTCGTTTCATTTTGTTTTCTTTTTCTCAAAAATCGAATGGCTCTGTTTTGTGTTTTGGGATATATCACAGCTGCAAGCTGCTAGTTTTTCAACTGATGTCTGATATGTTATTCAGCAGTTTAGAAAAGTATTGTTTAGTGAATAAATTAGTGCATAATTCTGACTTGGAAGAATGTGGTTCTACAGAACTTGAAAATGTTCTTGCAAACAAAAATCTGAAGAGAAGCATACATTTGTACTTGTCCCCTTCTGCTGTCACCCCTTAATAAATCAAGTGCAGCCTACGCCTCCAGAAGTTTCCAAATAAATAAATAACCAATATATTTATATTTTAGATAGAACAAATATATATATTAAGTTTCCCATAGCTTGAAAGTAGTAATGTATAATTCTATGACAGAAACATTGAAAAAGAAATGCTTGTACTTGTAATGTTTTGTTCGTTTTTATCTAAAATATCATGTCCATCTGTTTCTGTAGCCATACTTGATAGCTGGGAGCTAAAACTCATTTATTTTTTTTTTCCATCAAGCAGCACGTCCTTATAATTGTCAGCAATTTTTTTTTTTTCATGTCTGCACTACTCAGTTTCTATTTTCTCATAGTCTTTGACGGCAAAGGTCTTCTTTGCTATTAGTCTGGCATTTATTCCCCCGTTCCAAAAGGCTCCTCATGGGATTTATGTCTTGGGTCTGAACTTTTTCATAATGTTGTTTTCTGTCAGCCTGTTCTCAACCCCTTTTCACTTTGTGTCTCAAGTTAGTGTTTAGTTGGGGGATCTAAATATATGAAAGGCCAAGTAGGGTTTTTTTCCCCCCACGAAACCAATATATTCCTTATTTCTGGTGTGGCTGTTTACATATTGTAGTCTTCTGACTCATGCCAGTGGGAATGGTACTCTTTGGGTTGACAGCTTTGTTTTTTCTTTCCAACAAAAAAACTCACATGCCTTTTCTATGAACTTCAGTCTTTTAAGACTCTTAGTGAAGGCTTGTTTGCTATTAGGTTACTTTGGGACAAACAAATGCCATGTCAGTACTGAGATAAAGAGATCAGAGTTGTTTAAAGTAATAATTTTCCATAAACAGCATTTATGAATAAAAATACTTAGAAATCTTCAGATCATTAAATATTATAATACTGTTATGTGCAGAAAGAAAAATGTGTTATACTAAAACAATGTGTTTTTTAAATTTGGTAACTGGAGTTTTAGTAGGGAAATAAGTATCTCTCAAAAATTCCACATTTCAGATCTGAAGATAAATAAAGGAAAGATAAGATAAACTTCTATTTTAAGGGAAAAATATTCCTGTAAGTCTGTAAGTCTTACCATAAATTTAAGTCATGCAAATTTATGCTGAAAAGCATATAAAATAATATTTGCGTGACAGTTTTGTGGACCAGGGTTGAGAAACATGGGAATTGGGGAAGCACAAATTGATCTGCCTGATATTGAAATCAGACTTTTTTTTTTTTTTTTACCTTGATTGGCTCTGAATGAAGTCTGGGAGGTCAAAAACTGCACAATCATACATTTCCTTATTCATCAAATACATCAACACTATGAACTCCCACCATCTATGAATCTATCACCTAAAAGTCTGAGCTTTGTTGAATTAAAAAAAAAACAAAAAAAAACTTTTTATAACAAAACAATTAAATGTTAGTGAAGCAACTTTGATGCATGAGTCAGGAACATCTAGTAATCCTTTCATTTTCTATTGTAATGTCTGCCGAGGAAACTCCACCCCTTTTTTTCTATTTTATTAACAATATGTGTTATAAACTGGTACTGTACGAATGAACTGAATTGCTATATGGTGCATTCGATTCGTTTCAGCTCAGATCATGGAATGGAATAGCAGCTCAGTTGCATGTCCTTAGGGCTGTAACCACTCACTTCTCTAGTTTGCATTCTGATTTCAGGGCCCCTTATGTTGTATTACCCATCTGGGAACTTAGAATATCTGACATTTCAGTACACAGAGAATACACCAATATTTTTTGTAAACATTTTAGTTTTTTTATGGTTTTATTGGCACTAGTGGGCTTTATTCATTAGCAGCTTTGCAGGAAGAAGAGCAGTATCAAAAGGCCAGGAGCCAGGAATTAAAGCCGCTGTATATGGTGCAATCGCTCTGCCGCTGACCCACCTGGTTCCCACAAAGTATGTATTTTAATAAGTCCAAGTCACAATCAGTAGGTCAGACTTTAAAGAAAACTGGAAATGGTTGTTGCCCTGGAAAAAAGATAGTCTTATATTTCAGTTTCACTCATTAACTCATTCATTGTACATTGTTAGGGGTGGAATATGCTAGTCACACCCAACTTAGCATGATATCTATAGACAAATGACCTGCTGATCGCAATGTCATACATACTGTTAACTTGCTCACCATTATATCCATCTGAATAGTGATAGAAAACCTGATGAATTGGAGAAAATCAGCAAGCTCAGAGAGAGAAGGTGATTACTGGAACAGTCACGCAGAGAAGGTGCCTATTACTGTCCCTATTTTTCATACCACAAGGAAAAATGAAACTTTTCTATAGCTTATTTCTATCATGAGTAGAAAGTAGGAAAAAAACCCATTTTGTACAGATGTAAAAATGTTTGTTATGAGGCTGGAGGTGGAGTGTGTTTAAACCATGCAGGTAGATGGTCATTGTTGGATTGTAAAGCAATTTAAACAAACACTGTCTCACTGTCTTACACCAGCATCCTTCAGCTCTGACTGGAAGCAAGTGTCTGGCTTTTATTTGAACCAGTCTCAGATTAAATTGGATGATTAACGCTAACAATATTTTTTAGAAAACTTTGAATTTTCTTTGGTGATTATATTAGACAGCATCAATTTGCTAAATAATGAATTTGGGTTTAATCAACTTTTTGGTACATTTTCCTTGAAGACATTTGATGAAATGTGTGTTTATAGTTCTATATTTGGTTTTCTTGTTCTGCCATCTTTTTTATTAAAAATAGTCCCAGTGTCAGTTTCACTTGTGGCTGTTTGCCCTCAAGCCACAACAAACTTCCAATTAGTTTTGATGGATCACTAGCTTTGAAGAATTTGCTGTTTGATCAGTTTATATAATTCTGCCTCAAAGTTTTTTATTTTTTCCTAAACGTCCTTTCTTTTAATAAGCGATAAAGTCTTTGAGGTTTTGCTCATTATTGTTCTCTTATTATAGAAACAGATACGTTTCAACATGTGAAACTTTAGTTTCAATTGTTTTACATTATGGATTGATGTTTTTGCTTTTCATCCTGATAAACTATCTCTAATGTTTACAATTGCAACCTTTACAATAAAAGGTTCAAGTCTTCCCAATTAATGCTAAAATAACAAAGTTTAGGAATATAGTTTGATTGAAATGTGTTTCTGTGGGAAGCTTAAATTTTTAATACAAATTGAAGCTTCCTTCTTAAAAAGCTCACAGTTTTGTTATACGTTAATGAAAGCCTTTAGAAATAAATTAAGGTAATAAAAATATCTGGCAGACCTGCTTTGGAATTTTGTGATAAATAGAAATGGTTTTGCATTCAAAGAGAGGGAAAACTATGAAGTCATGATATAATTATATGAGTGTTGGGTTCTTCTTTTTCTGCTCTTCATTTTAAAATCAGGACACCATGTGCCAGTTGATGATGAAAAACTTTTAAAATATATTTGAGAGAATCCCTTTATTCATATTTTTCCTTGCAGAGTTCTTTATTTTAAACTTGCATAGTTTTAAACTCCCTTCCAAAATGCTTATCAGTTATTTCAATAAAATATATTCATGCAAAGCTTCTTTTTGGTGCTAGAATAAGGCTGATTTCATTATATTTTGCCTTGAAAGCTGCAAGAAAAATGTTCAATAGCAAAATGGAAAATATTTAAATGTTTCCAGTCTTAAAGTTTGGAGTAAAACTTTAAAACTGGAAAGTTTTAAAGTTTTCAAAATCTACATCAATATTTCTAACATGAATAAAATCATTTTTACCACACTTTTGTTTTCATTCCTTATTTATTTTACTGTCTCCATTTATCAAGCAGTTTTGCTTGTTATGCAGACTGTGATTGGGTCTACTGCATTAGAGATCTGGCTAACTTAAACAGGTGTGCCTTTGAAGCCAAAACTTTGTGGTCAGACTAACTTTGCAATCACAAGTTTCCTCTTCTTGCCTCCAAACTGCTCCTGCCATCATGAAACATCTGTATGCAAATTTATGGGAACAGATTGAGACTGCATGGATACCTTCGAGCATGAAATGTCACATTCATGCGATGAATTTTCATCAGCAGCTCCTATTTTTAGAGCAGGGTCACACTAAAAGTATTACATTATGTGTAATGCATCTATTTTGGATGGACTAAGTTAGTTTCTTCCTTCCTTCCTTCCTTCCACCCTTCTTTCTTCTGTCCTGTTTGCCTTGTATCTGTGCATCTCCCTTTTTGCCTGTTTCCTTCATTGAGCCAGGCAGGCAGCAATGCTTTGGCATTTAAATGTTGCTCTCTTGGCACTAAGTGATTCAAAGAGGGAAAACTTTTCACACACCATTACAACGCCACCTACTCATTAACATAACATAACTGATCCATGCGTTCATGTTATCTATGCCAAATTCTGACCCTACCATCTGAATGCGGCAGCAGAAATCAAAACTAATGGGCAAACCAGGTGATATTTTTCCATTTCTCCTTTAACTGGACAGCTGGAAGTGTGTGAAGATCCCAGTAGACCACAGACTACAGAAATACTGAAAACTGCAAAGGAGCTGAAACAGTGTTTTTATTTAAATCAAGTCTAAACTCCATGTGTTTAGAGCTATCTTTGATAATAATAACCATCATATGAACCATCTTGTTGCTAAAATGTTCTATAAAGATAGACATGAACTGACATAAAGCTTCTTCCATTCAAGCTGGGAGTTTTCCTGCAGTCTGGTGTAAGGAGAAAAAATGATTGTGGCACATCAAACACTCATTACCCCCGCTGTGCTAGAATTAACCCAACACAAGTACATTAAGGTGATGAACAAGACAATAAAAGAGATCTGAGGAATGTGTCGTTCTTCCATCCCTAATACTGGATGCATTAGAAAGATTGCTACAGCAGAAAGTTAATCTCCCTTGCTTTGCAAGCACATGGGAAATCTTTCTCTGAATTGTTGTAGAAGGATTAGGTGTGATGTTATGGGCAGCTTTAATGAATCAATTTAAGTATTCTTAAGAAGTAGAAAAATAACCTAATGCACTTGTATTTTAAGCTTGATGTTCATCATGACTGACAAAATAATTTTCTACAGATCCAAACTACACAATACATTCATCTGATAGATAAATAAAGTTGATGTAGCTGATAGAAAACAACACCTGAAGGAACCTGGAACCTTAAAGTCACTGAAACATCAGGGGCACATTGCTGACAATGGGCTGTTTTGTAATGTTCTGCCTCAGTACACTCATATTTTTTATGCCACTCCACTCCAATAATTGGAAACACTTCAGGAACAATATGCAGCTTAATCACACACTATCATATTTTCAGAAAAAGTAAAAACTAGTTATAATTCAGGAGGGTTAGAAGACATATTTATCAAACCTTTCATCATTATATACTATTTAAATTATTTGCCTCTAACTGACAGACATGCTTGAACAGAGAAGCCCCTCTGTCAGGATTACATGAAGAACCTATGACAGAGCATTACTTCCTCTTTCATGACTATTTTTTCTTCTATTACACTCATTGATTTTCTGGGCTCTCTCCACATCTAGTAAGAAGGCACAGGCTTAGTGAAAAATGATTCATTCTATTCCCACTTGACTTACCCTGGAGTAAACGACACACAATGGACCACAAAGACTTTATCCAAGATAATACCTCTTGAGGTTTCCTGGATTTAATATTAAATGTTAGATAAAGTCTTACCTGATGTTCAGAAAAAGTTTGTTACTAAAAATTAAATATATTTTAGTTATTTATATTTATAAATAAAATAGATTTTATTATATAAAATATAAACATTAAATAGAATGTTATTTTTCCAGATCTTACTTTCCCAGAGTTTTCAATTGACTTTCTGGTGACTTTCCTAAATTCTATAGACATTTATTGGTTAATTCAGCAGCATTCATGTGACAATGCCATAAAATTTATTTGTTTCTCTCATATAACCTTTTGGTTAGTTTCTCAAAACTTAGTGGTGGCTTTCCAAGAATTTTCTTTTACAGTTTCTCTTGTTAAAATTACTGGTTAGTTTATGTAAGATTTAGATCTCTAATGTCAAAAATATCCACAGATTAAGTAACTATTTCAATCATGTTATTGATATATGTATTTATTTATTATGTGTATTCTGGAGTAGAGAAAATAACATCATCATAATCAAGAAACATGCATTAGACTCAACGATCCCTAAAAGCCCTTATTAACATTTAGTAATAAAGCATTATCTTAATATGTTAAAAATACATACTTTATCTAAATTCCCAGAATTTTGTGCTTCCAAAATCTGAAATATATTCAGCATGAAATGTGTTCCTCAGGAGTATTTTTAGAGTTACTGCAATCCTTTAAGCAAAGTCAGATTCATCTATCTCCAAAGGTTTGCCCTTTAGGTAAGGTCTCACCTCTTGCCCACACCTTCACACAGTAACAATCAGTAATCAAGCAATATCTCAGGTTGTCATGTCACCTCTGTGTAGAAGACACGGTTTATGGTCACAACACAACTCTTTTAAAACACACTTGTTCATGCAGAAAACCACATCTAATCTGTCCTGACGAAGGATGGCTCATTAAGGACTGTCAGTCTGTCATGTTGTTAAAGTGGAGGGTCATTATTATCACCATCTGGTTATAGAGGAGAGCAGTCTCTCTACTTTCTTACATTGTTAATAAAAGTGATGAGGGTGGCAAACGGCGTTGTATGGAACAGCTGATGTTCTGTCAGATGACTCATCTTCTAACATGGCGCTCGAGGAAAAGTTTTTTTTTTTTTTTCTTTTACTAACAGACAAATCAACAAGAGTGTACATAATAACTACATGAGCTCTGCTTCTGTTTAGAGAAAATATTGGTGACAATGGAAACATTTTATGTGTAGTTAAACACCATTCCATCATGGATTTGGAAACATAGTTGCATGAAAAGGTGATATACATTGAAACACTTTTTTCTGTCTATGTCAGAGTAGATAAAGTAGAAAGAGGATGTGATGGTTCCTGTCACGTGTTTAGTTAATTAGAAGCGTATGACTGTACAAAATGATTATTATTAGTTATAGTCAAATGACAGAGAAATTATTTTTTAAATCCAATCAATGTTTTTATTTTTGAATTACATCTCTGCAGTTTTATGTAATACATTACATAGTTCACAGGGTTGGTGTAGTTGGCGACCTTTTATAATTTAATTTAACAAAGTAGAAGATTTTCTCTGATTCATCATTTAGGAAAAAAGGAAACAAGTTGTAGAGACACATTTTCCTAATCTTTACAAAAAGACTGGATTAACAAATACATTAAACAATTGTGCTGTTTTTACAATTCTTTGTATAAAATTTTTATAGAGAAGAATAATGTCACATTTAAAGCTAAAACATACTTTTAAACTTTTGTGGTGTTAATTGCAAACAATGATGGCTTCCTTATGTAAAAGAGTATACCTGAAACATTAAAAATATTTTCAGAAATCTTATTGATGGGAAATAAGTCATCACCAATTCCTCATAGTTTCCATTCTCAAATTATGAGTAATCTACTGATAACTAATTACTAAATAGTCATTGTCTAAAAATATACATATCTTAGAACTAGAAAACCAAAACATTTGGTTAAAAATGAAAAAGCACAACAACATATGGAGGCTTATCTGTCATTTGCAGATAGTGGTAGCGTAACACTACTTCAGCATAATTTTACCCAAATAAAAGTAAAAAATAGCCATCCAAGAAATTAAGAGTAATACAGATTTGGTTAAATGGCTACTCCAGTACTAACTGATCATAACATCTTATTTAATATCTTAAAACCATGGAATCAGACAGACAAATAAGCAATACAAATAAATAACAAATGACATCATCAGAAAATAACACATTTTAAACGGAGGAAACACTTTTCTGAATCAGTATTGCTCAATGTAAAACATATTAATTCAATAAGTGAAGTATACAGCTACGCATTCTAACATTCTTACTAAACGTACTTGAAACATAGAGCAAATCGCTGTAGGTAACACCAACAGTAAAGTTTTAACAGTCCTGCATGTATTTAATAATGCAATTTGTAGCATGTCTCTAAGTAGTTGATCAAAGTAATGCAACCAGAAGCTGCTAATTAAAAACAACATAGGCATTGTTCATGTATCCTGACTCATTCAGTTATCTTCTAGTTAAATGGAATCAGTTTATGTCTGAAAGGGTGTTAGAAAATTAGTTACCATTCTTTAAATTGAGATAACCTTTTGAATAACATCTTTGTTGTCTTCTGATGTGTCACTGTCCTTGGTACAGAGAGGCTGCAATGAAAAGCACATTCACTGCACACCATTTGTGCTCCATTTGCTCTGCTATAATCTATAAATCCCAGCAGAGAGGCGGAAGGTGTGTCGTCTCTCAGGTACCTGGCACTACACTGAGTGAGAGAATATCTCTGAGTCTCTGGCTTTGGATGTTGCGTTTAGCTATACATGTACACCTTTTTTCCTTTCCACCCATGTGAAGATTTTTTTGCCTCCTGATTGTGATTCTGGTACAGTATGGTTGTGTGCTGATGGAAGCAGAAGGAAAACAATTCCAGCCTGGGTGTGTTAACAGTCTGGTGGTATCACATATGCAAATGAAATGGAGATTGAATTGAAGATGTGGTTTATTCTTGAGCATAAAGCAGATGATTCTGTTTAATTTGTATGCTTGTGGAGGTGTGTCTTCCCAAGTGTTATATTTAGTCTGTCTGAACGCATAAATATGATGACTGGTGCCATAATTCGTCAATGTTTTGGTTATTACCACTTCTTACTTTTATGCATACACATATGTATATATTTTTTTAATTTTGAAATGTTATGAGATTATTAAATATACAAAGATAAATTTTTTTTTTTTTTTTCAAAGTGTTTCACTGTACGTTTACGCAGCTCCAATTCACACATCTTTATCTTGAGTACCAATAAGTAGGGAGGATTCTTTTAACCTAATGGCATCCAAAGTCAGTCCTCAAAGGGTTGTCTTCTTCATGTTTTAGCTATTTCCGTTGTTCGGCACACCTGAATCAAATGATTGGTTATCATCAGGTCTCTTCAAAACTTTGTCATATGAGATGAGAAGGTATTTGCACAATTTCAATCAGATAAGTAGAAAGCTGAGCTACATCTAAATCTGGCAGGACACTGGCCCTTGAGGACTGAATCTGCACAAAAGAAAAGTAAGCTTTAATAAAAATTAAAACTAAAATGCATCCGAATTTTACAATGAACTGGTACAGCAGCCATCAGGCTCCACCTAGAGTTATGCAAACTGGCTGCAAGACGACAGAGAGAAACTGGCCTCGAATATACAGGAATTAATCCACAGCGCAAAAGCACCAGCATTTGCTTGGGTTGCTCCTCATGCGTCTCTGATTTGTATATAAAGCTACCACATGCTTCCATCAAAATAGTGCGCCTCTTGCTTCACACCTCCTGTCTCGCCACTTTCCATTAGCATTCCCTGGTCAAGCAGCAGTATGAAAGTGAGGTACACACCTGCCACAGTCAGAGTCTAAAACCTGTCACTTCACAGCAACTCACTTAAGTTTGGCTCTAGCAGTCTGAATAGTTGTTTACCAGGCTAGCTTTTCCTTTAGATTGATGGATAACAGGCTGGCTGGCTGATTGACTGTCCAGCTTGCCAGCTTGTTATACAAGTCCATGGTTGGCTGTATAATTGCCTCCAGGACGAACGGGTCAGCTTCGTTCTCTTTCATCTTGTCGGCCCTTTTGTTGCCCTCCTTTGCTACGTCTCCACACCTCTGCACCCCCCCCCACCCCCATTGCACTCCAACCAAAACCAAACAGCAGCTGTACCAGAGGTAAGAATGTCAGAAACTGTGCTCCCTTCAGTTTTCAGACAGGTTCCTAGAATAGAACAGCATTCACAGCGTGCAGAATGGAAGCTATACCCCAGAGGCTAGTTGCTTCTCTCTGACATCCTCGATTCAAGAGCGGTGGTACAAAGCTAGCTGCCACAGTCATCCACACAGAGCAACAGACAACTAAATTATAAACAAAAAGGAGTGAAAGTGGGAGTACTTCCATCAATAACTTAGAGAAGCACATGCATTTAGAGATACAAGATTAATATTTACATGCACACATTAACACTTGTATGGTTAGAGCAACAGATCAAGCTAGATAAGATTTCACCCTTTCTTGAATTTTACATACAGACTTATTTATTGATAAAAGCCAGTTTAAAAACTCCTTTTGGTTCAGCTTTCTACTTGTTAAAAGATATCGGGGTAGAGAGGTGAAAGGATGATTTTGTATATTTGACTAAAGTGGAAGAATCAAGTTATGTTTTGCAATCATTGTTTTTATTTTCCTGATATGAATTCTCTAGATTTAAAATTTCAGTCTTCATGTGTATCAGTTGCCCATTGTCCTTTATCTAACTTGTATTAATAGTGTGCATGTGAATTAGTAAATAGTGTATGACCAATGAATCTATATAAGTAATATCAATCCTGTCCATTTACCACAAATGTAACTTGTGTATTCCAGAGATGCTTTGATTGTTCTGATGAATTTTAAATCTCTAGCTTTTGTAAAGCTTTTACCTTCCCACACTAATTTCAGGTTATTCTGAAATATCGTTAAGAACCATATTAAAAGGAAGATATGAGAGCAGCACTGAAAATGTCTAGCCTTCTCGTCTTGAGTGGTCATTAATAAATTACATTAGGAGCACAGGCAATGGTGCGTGAGAAAGAAGTCACAGTAAAATAGGATTTTAAAACTATTTTAACACAGAGTTGGTATGTAGTTGAGATTTTTGACTGTCTTTAAGTCGTTTACTATTTGTTAGCTTGGATAACTTTGCCATAGCAGCAGTTTTTATGAGTTACCCATAAAGGGGGGAATCAGGTATAACTTGCCTCTCACCCAATGTGAAAATTTAAGGTTTTGTTTTTTCTGATTGGGGCACCAGTAAAAAAAAATAGTCAGCATAGTGAAAAACATTAACAGTCTGGGTATTTCAAAACTGGATATTTATTTATTTATTTTTTCCTGAGTGTCTTACATTAAATCAAACTAAGCATTTTCTGCTTTAGACATTTGTGAGATTACCAAAATAGCTTGAAAGCCAATAAATAACTTTTTATAGAATCTTCTATTACATCCTTCAAAGTTTGAGGTTTATATATACTAACATAGCTTTGCTTTTAAACAATTTGGCTTTTAAGCTTCTAGAAGGTTAATTCACAATATTGCACTTACTGTAACTAGAGTGAATGGGCTTTAAGTCGCACTTCCAACTAACTGTTTCATTTTATTGCCTATTATGAAAGTCTGAAGAAATCAGCAGCAACATCAGCAAGACGATGGTGGGCCTCCAAATATCTTGCTTATCCTTTGGTACAATTTCTAGATGAATGAAGATTGAACATTTATTTGTTTAAATAGTTTATGTATCGAACAGAAGAAAACCAATGACCTGGAGAAGACGGTGACTAAAGCTGATAAGTGTTTCTATCCTCTTTAAAATTAGTCATCTGTTAGGATAGGCTAACATCTCAACAAACAAAAAACTAAAATTATGAGAAGCTTGTGATGATACCCAAAACATTTATATCTTTATACCGTTAAAATGAATATGCTACCATATTAAAGAACTGGCTTCGAAGAAAATAAAACGAAATTCTTTACAAGTCACTCTATCGTTTCAAAATAGAAATTATTTTGGTAAGGCAAATTGACTTGAAACAGAAAAAGTTCATTCTGTTATATTGTAATGATGAAAAATAAGAAGTTAATGTGTCTATTTTTATATATAAACATCTGGTTTTAGTAGTGCTTCTTCGTCGGGTGTTACAAATCCTATAAGGCTGAAGCAAAGCTAAATTTTAGTTACAAGGCACATAACTGACATGATTTTTATCCATGAGATTATGATAGAAGGAGGAATACTTGCATTAGGACTGTTAGAATAACTTCACACTTCTGGGCGTCAACAACCTATTTTTTATGCAAAACTTGTTTTCTTACTGTTAATCTTTTCTTTCTTCCTGGGGCTTATAGATTCATTTAATGTTGTGCACCAATACAAAGTCTGTTAGCACATGATCAACCTCATGTACATCAGACACCCCAGCATGTGAAACAGAAGGGGATGTCTACTTTAAAGATAACCAACAGGCAATCTCCAAAACTGTAAATATGACCTGTATCTTCAGAATCCCCTGGGTGATCCTCAGATGTTAACAACTCTTGTCATATTACGTTGGCCTTTGAAAGGTCACACATAGCAAATTGCCCTTGCAATAGGACGAAGAGGGCCAAACAGGCTTTGTCAGACTGACAAAGCAGGCAGCAACCACCCTCAGGTCATCTTGCCTTTAATATGACGCAGCAGTGAAGAGTTCTGCTGACTCTCAGGGAAGCACAGTGTGTAGGACTCTGACTGGCAGCCAGACTCTCTTGTGGAAGACTGCTGTGTGGGAGGTTTCCCTCCATCCTGTGACTCATATACATACATTCATCCATGCAAGGGCATCTGACCCTGTGAGAGAAAATGTGAGTGATTAAATCCCTTAAGGTATTGTATGCACATACAGTAGTTGTATGTAGAATGTGACAGCCACATTTTACTAAATGGTTTCGGTCTTCTTTCGGTGTCTGTATGCCTAATTTAAATATTAATCTCTGTCTGGGGTAAAGAAATTTTAGATGGAATTGTAAATTTTTAGATGTAACCATCGTAACAAAAGTCAGTCTTCATTAGTTTCCTGGTACATATTTACTTTGTAATTTGACAAAAAAGCAGAGAGGTGTTCTATTTATTTTCCTTTTTTTATTTTTGTATTTTTGACATTAATTTGATTTGTTTTATTTACATAGCATTAGAGTACACTAAGAAATTTCACTTTTGTTTGATATTTTTTCCCCTTTTTATACTTTTGTAGAGCATTGGATTTTGGTTACTGTGCTTTATTTACTACTTAGTAATTATTCATTGATCCCTATGTTTGAGCTTGTTTAATCAATCTTTCTTCTTCTGCTGTACTTTCAAGTCTTTAGATTTATCAGCTGCTTTTCACTTTGTCAATCAGCCTAACTGTTTGTTGTTGCAGTAATCACCTTTCCAGTACATTAATCTTGCAGTTTCCTCAGTTTCTTGCCAGTTGCTCTGGTTCTGCTCCCAAGCTTTCCTCACAGGTTCCAGTCCTCAACCCTTTTAGTATTTTGAAGGACTCTGAAGTGCTTGTAAGTTCATTAAAGTTTTCTTTCTCATCTCGGCCAACTTGTACCCATTCCTCCTGCATTTGTGTCCTCATCACAAAGCATTATAACAGTATGGTTGTCAAAAAAAATTAAAACATCTAAACTTTTCAATCAAACCCAAACACAAGATGTGAATTGAAAAAAACACACAACAGGTTTTGCAAAGAGTCATCTTTAACAACATTGATAAAATCAAATGTCTAAATGATGCTCTTGTGATTAGGTAAAAAAAAATCTATTTATAGTTCAGTATTGCAAGGTTTCAGTTAATTTTTTGTCATAAGTGATTGAAAGTTTCTCCCTCTTATGCTGTAAACCACAACTTTCCTAGAGAGTCACATTAATATACCTACAAAACGTTCATGTTTACTGGGAATGGACAGTTGTAAGCTAGGAGATGTTTGTTTTCATTATTTTTTTGTTTCATTTGTTTTGTTTTAATATGTTCTGATATTAAATAGTTTTGTTGGGGTTAGGAAATGTTCCAGACGCAATTATGTCTGGGCTGAGAATAGTCATTCCAGGTGATAGAGGAGAAGATTGTCTCTCACTGCCAGAGAAATGTAATT
Source organism: Alfaro cultratus (assembly GCA_903066825.1). Taxonomy (NCBI): domain Eukaryota; kingdom Metazoa; phylum Chordata; class Actinopteri; order Cyprinodontiformes; family Poeciliidae; genus Alfaro; species Alfaro cultratus. The sequence continues at coordinate 1,493 of CAEFZX010016403.1, read as the reverse complement.
GTCAAAGGGACATAACATTTCATGGTCCTCCTACTCATATTGCACTTCTATGAGGTCATAATCATTCCACATATTTTTGAGAGAATAGCATCTCTCTGGCCATCCAATGTGATAAAACATCAAGGCAGGAGCTCTTAGAAAGCAAAAGCTTCACATGCTTCTGGATCTCTGTTCTCACTACTGGTTGTTTTCACTATAAAGCCCGTAAAGAGAGAGTCTCTAGTAAAAACTCACATCAAAATTTTGAAAAGCTTATGAATATACAGTTTTAATTAAATTAAGGCGCAGAAGGTTAAAAAAAACAAAACAAAACAAAAAAAACTTAATTTGATAAATAGCTGTTTGGAAATGCACCAGCTTCAAGAACATTATAAAATACAAATTTCTGATCCAATTCACACGTAGATTTGAAGTTCATATTAGCAATCGGTCGTTTTTAGGTCAACATTCCTCAATTTAAATACTTAATCATATTTCTGAAAATTATGTGACTAAACGAAGCAAAGGAAGCACTGAAAATCAAAATGCAAACAGAGGTCACATATTTTGTTGTATTACTAAAGTCACCATTAATCCACGTTAAACCACTTCCAGCAATTAATTTCTGCTTTATAAATCCCAATTTCTCTCTTCAGGTTTTTGTTTTTTCCTTCTCAGTTTTAGGAGTGCTTGAAACAACCTTCTTTTTGGCAATGTCACCACCAAAGTTTCACAGCCTAAATTACATATGCATGCAAATATTGACACTCTCGTCCTGGCAGAAGCAAGTGTGACAATCTGGCACAACAGTAGCAAAATTGGACAGAAGGTCACATTTCATTGCTGCAGAGTTTGACAGTGAACAAGTGTTTCTTTTTTTTTTTCCTTTCCAAGTCTCTGCGGATCAAGGTGCATGTATGGAATAGCAACAAGGTTGATACCAATAATAAACAATAACAATCTTTAGTGCTTGTAGAATTTTAATGAAATGAGCTAATTAACAGTTTAATAAAAGGGAATGTAAGAATTTAAAAGCAACAACCCAGACTGAATATTTGTTATTCAGCTGTAGAAGCATATTTTATTTCTGAACATGTTTAAAAGTGCCAGAGGCTTTAAGAAACTGCTGCAAATCTTTTGTTAGAAGGTTTGGAGACAAGATTTAATATTAGGGCAATTGGTATTGATATTTTGAATAGAACAGTAAATATATGTACAACTGGATTGGATACAATTAGTACAGCTAATTGTAGCCAATGCTTTTGCTTATTTTAAATTTAGTGAAACACAGAAGTTATTGCTGCTGATGTTAAAATGAATTGGCTATAGTCAATTTCCTCACTGATGCTTTAAGTTAATTGTGGTTAGCACACAATTTAGACATGTAAATTGTGCTGTAATATATATATATATATATATATATATATATATATATTTATATATATCTATATATATTTAGATACAAATCCCTTTCTTTACAACTAAGATTGAGAAGATGGTTGAGTCGCTAGACA
>CAEFZX010016401.1:0-50519 GCA_903066825.1 Alfaro cultratus | reverse complement strand
CCTGTCAGGTTTTTCTACAATCTAATCTACAATTTTCATAGTCATGAAAATAAAGAAAACCATTTGAATGACCAGGTGAGTCCAAACTTTTGGTCTGTACTGTATATCGAAGGGAATTCATTTTGAGCCTTTAAGGAGGATGTATTTGAACCCCATGATAATAGTTGGAGATACTTTTATGTTCCATTAGTGAGTTGAACCTAGAAATCATCAAATAGCTTCTGGCATAATTCTGGTTGGGTGTTGGACCATTCCTCCTGGCAGAGTCAGTTGAGATTGTTTGAACTGGCTTGTTTCCTGTTGATGGACTTTACAGCATCATCAAACATTTCCAGTGGGTTTAATGGTTACGGCTAACTGAGCAAATATTCCAAAACCAGTTTTGGTGTATTTTTGGGATCAATGTGCCATTGGAGCAAACACGATTGTGTCCAAGCTTTAATCATGTGACCCTCGGTGTCAACAAGAAATTTGGTTAGGATGTTCAAGAGAAGCCCAGGTGTTTAAAACTCAATGAACTGAGAGGGTGTTGGTCAAGAAACAAACCCCAGCTATTAAATGGTCATCTTCAAGCCTGATGGAAATATCAAGTTGCCCACAAGTACAATTGAAATGCCTTCTGGAGAACTGTTAAATTGTCAGTCGTGACAAAGATTTAGCTGTTTATCAAAAATGATGAGAATAATGTTAAAACAATCAGGTTTCATGGTGACAGCATCAAACTGAGGGTTTGTTCGGCCTCCAGTCGTGCAAAATGGATAAAACTTGGACACAGTTGGATGTTCCAATAGGACCATGATCCATGACCATGAACACACCAAAACTTAGCATTAAGCAAATATATCGGCACTAACCTCTTTCATATTAGAAATTGTGGTCTATTCCTTAAAACCCCCTGAAAAGCAATCTATTTAAACAAACTCGGCTAGTTGTTGACCATCCATCCCAGAATATGACAGAAGATTCTTGATAGCTGGAGAAAGTGGATAGTTTCTCTGCAACTGGAGTTTCGTAGAGACGTAATTATATATTTAAGATTATATGCATATTTTTTACTCTGTGTGAACTAGAGAAAATCTTCAATAAACTCTAACTTGAAGCAGTTTGTTTGCCTTGTGATCATTCCAGCCTTAAATGTTGGAAGCCATAATTACTGACATCCTCGTCCATTTTTAGTGCAAATCTTTCACAGACTACATGTCAAATAAGAGTTGTCTTTCAAGTTTTACGCTGACTTTATTTCCTAATCCATTATGTAGATGTGATCTTCTGTCTGGTGTCCTTTCCTTCTCTGTCCATCTTTATATCCTTCCTTCCCTTCTTCCTTTCTGCCCTCATTGTGCCCTTATTTCTACCCCTCTTTGTGTCTCTTACCTCTCTCCTGTCTCTGTCCTTTCCTTCACTCATGTACCTGTCGTCTTCCATCTCTTCTGTCCTTGCGTCTTTCCTCCTTCACTTCTTGTGTTTCTCCTTCTTTGTTTCTTTCCTTTTATCCTTCCTCCATTCCTTCCTTTCGTCGTGTCTTTCGGTTTATGCTGGTATCTTAATATTTTTCTGGAGAAATATGTATAAATTCTGATGGAGTAAACAGCTATTACAAATTAGTCTAGTTAATTTGGACTTAGAGGGAAAAAACAATTATAAGTTTGGAATTTGGTGAATTTAATTAGGTGAATTGCTAAATCTACAAACTTGGTGCTTACATGCGACGCAGAGGTATAACTACCTCATAATTACCACTAGATGTCGCCAGATAGCTGCTTTTTACAGAGAGGGATTCCAGCCTTTGACCGCGGTTATTATTATTCACTAGGCGAGTTTAAGTATTGGCCGTCACAGCGCCTCGCCTCTCATTTGTTGGCTAAAGTTTCCCTTTCGTTTTTCTGTTAAATCTGCAGCTTTTTTCCAACCCAGAACTGATTTCTGCCATGGCTGCAGTCGGAAACCCTGACGCGGAACAGACCAAAGGTAGGCCGAGTGTGAAAGTGCAGCACGGTCACTGGCTCTCAAGGAAAAAATGTACCAGGAAGAGATTATAACTAACGTGTTTATGATGACGCAAATGAGCCCAAACAAGTAACATCGCCGCTTTAAGAGGAGTAGCACATTTCAAACCTCAAACATTTCAACTATTTGAAACAGAAACCAGAAAGTGAAACTTTAAGGTCGGATTAGGATCTTAAAGTTATGATCCAGAGTCAGTTATTTATTCATCACCCTGGTAGATTGAGATGTAACCTTATTTTAATTAAACCTATCTAAAGAATATAAATAAATATAATTTTAAAAAAAAACTCCATTTAATGATTAACTACACATAGAGTGAAAGATTTCAAAGGTTAATTTCTCATAGTTTTCCTTCAAGGTCTCGCAGGAATATATATGTGTAAAATAGTATCCAGTCTTAAATTAGACAAACTCAATTCTATTTGTGAACTCAGTTCAGATTCAAAATTGCTTCATTTAACACAAAGGAAAGTTAAATGTTGTCCTAACTTGTATAATCCAAATATCTTCAAAGAGTCATTTTGGATGGGGATGGTGTGGACAGGAAGGATCTCCGTATAGCAGTCAGTCTTACAGTGAATCTGAAAAGGCCTCTGACTGAACAGACACCGTTGCTGCTCAATGTCCAAGCAACAGAGAGCATATTTCACAGTAACATGTCCTGGATTAGTGGTTAGCAAGCACTGCTAGTCCACCTCATGTGCTTTTTATCAAAGCAATTTGTCAACAAAATCAGTTTGGAACAAGTCAGAAAAAACCCCAAAAAGCTAACAGAGCTACTCCATCATGTAGTTGCTATTAGCACCACAATTCTATAGTTAACTACCATAAGCTAAAGTTACATTTCTGAACAAGTAAAGACAGAAAATATAGTTGTTGTCAACAGAAGTGTAATTTCTTTTGCTCATTTTCTTTTCAGAACCTTTGAGGATCATGCTCATTGGGAAGAGTGGAGTCGGCAAGAGTTGCACCGGGAACACAATTCTCAACAAAGTTGTCTTTAAATCCGACATGAAGCTCAAGAGAGTCACTGTCCACTGTGAAAAGGAGGAGGGGATGATCGAAGAGACGCCCGTCGTAGTCATCGACACGCCTGGGCTGTTTGAGAAAGACCGCGACAAGGACGAAATCATTCGAGAGATCCTCATGCGCGTTACGCTCCACGAGCCGGGCCCTCACGTCTTCGTGTTTGTGGTCCCAGTAGGACGGTTAACACAGGAGGACGAAGACACCCAAAAGCTGATTGAAGCTAAGTTTGGTCCGCGGGTGTGGGACTACACCCTCGTGCTGTTCACCCACGGGGATCGGCTGGAGGGAAAAACAATAAACCAAGTCATTTCCGAGAGCGACGACAACCTCCGCAACTTCATTCGCAAGTGCAGCGGTGGCTTCCACGTCTTCAACAACAAAAACCCGGAGGACCAGCTGCAGGTGGCGCGCTTTCTGGAGAAGATCGAGACGCTGGTGGCCCTGAACGGAGGCAGTCACTACCACGCAAAGCTTTATCCCAAACAGGAAAGCAAGATCAGAGAAAGACAGGAGAACATCCTGGCAGAGAGAAGCAACGCCATCGACCGCAAGGTGGAAGAATTCAAGCTCAAGTACAAAGAAGAGGAGCTCAAGAAGAAGCTTAAAGAGCTTTGGAGGAAAGAGGAAGAGAATGCAAGAAAGGAAGCAGAGAGAGAAATAAAAATCAGCAAGGTCTCCAACATCCTCCTGTCCTTGATGCTGGTGGTTCTGCTGTCGGGTCTCGCGCTGCAGGTTCCAGTTGGATACCTGTTTGCAGGAGCAGTCATTTGGATCGGGATGTTCTTCAAGATCCCGTTAAAGTTTCTGAACAAAATACCATGGTGGAAAAAGTAAAAAATAGTTTTTCTATCACTGTTTTATTTAGAATCTATCTGTGGATTATCCCCATTTCGGGAAAAGAATGTCATATTGTTAAAAATTACCGGTATGTTTGTGTGAGTTTTGTTTACATGTCATGATGAAGTTTAAATCCGCAGCCTTTGACACAATGGTACATTCATTATGTATAGGAAAGAATTGAGTTTTTCTTGGTACTGCAAGTAGGCTAGTAAAACAATCAAATAAACTGCAGCAGTGTGGTTTACAAAATAAAGTCAGTCATGCTTCTGCTTACTCTGTTCACCATGAAGGCAGCAGATTGTGGCCGTTAAACTTCCTGCCCTTGTGAGCTCATTTTACAGGGCAGAGTCTGCTGGTTATCTTGTTCTAAGACAGTGTTTCTCCATTCCAATCCTCAGGGACAACTGAGAACTGGAATATTCACTGCCCCGGATATGTTAGACATGTCTTTGTTCCAGAACTCCTGAGTCAAAGGATTACATGACTGACTGTGCATCCCATCAAATTCTGCAGAAGCCAATCATATTCGAGTCAGGTGGGTGATTAACACCCGTGTTTTAGGTGTTTTAGTTGGGAAACACCTAAAACATGCAGGGCTGGTTTTAGGTACCAGCTCTGCATGGTACCTAAAATCCAGTCCCCGAGGACTGGATTTGAGAAACACAGTTCTAGGGTGAGGCTGAAAAGTTTTTAGTGTGTGTTGGCACCACATGGCTTTACGGTAGAGCAGCAGGTGCCCTACCATAGAGGCTACAGTCCTTGATGAAGGTGTGCCACATTCAATTCCCAGCCCTGGGCCATTTGCTGCATATCTTCCCCTTGTCTATGGAGCCACTAATGAATAAAGGCCACAAAATCCTTAAAAAGCATTTTTCAGGGGTGTAAGGTTTGTTTCAGTTGTCTGCCACTAGACCTGCAGAGATAAGATCCTCTCTGTTCAGAAGTTGTGTCTGGTGCCGCTACACCCCCAATTAAGAGAAACCTCAGTATACAGGCCATAAGTTTCCATACATAAAAAAAAAAACATTTTATATAGGCAGCTGAGGTAGAAGTGGCAGTACCAGTAGAGGTGTCTGCAAGTGGCCCAGGTTTTGAAGATGCTGCTATCTTAGCCATAATATGAAAAACCTTAGAGTTGAGGGGTGTACTTTCTTTATAGCATGAGTGAGTTGGTTCTCTCTTTGGAAGGGAATCCCAGAAGAACAATTTTTAAAAGTTGCATTGATGGTTATTGATATTTAGATGATACATCAGCTGAAAACTTAAAAAAATGCCCAACAACTCTGAACATCATCAAAGCAAGGAAACCTCTCTGTCTTTTTCAGCCAACATGCTTTTCAGTTTCTTTTCTCTGCAAGTTCCGTTTCTGTCAAATCAGCTTTGCTATCAAAACGTTTTATCTGTTCACAGGAGATGTGTTAGTTTCTGTTGTAAAGGAATTCACAAGCTTCTAAGATCTGAGTTTCCTTATTGCCAACTTGTATCCTAAAGTAACTATTGTAGAATATCGTACGTCGTACCTTTTAAGGACTATGTGACATGATTTCATCATAGCGGAGGTTATATGATTGCTTGAAATTAAAACGGCTTGAACCTCAGTCAGAATTGCCTGCATTGATTTGGTGTCCATTGATTGTAAAGCTCAGGCTAGAACAGCAAGCAGTTATCAACCAGCTCCAAGCCTAAATCAGCAATGTTGATTTTTGCAAGTTAAATTTGCTTCCTGGTATCATGCAGCCTTTTAAAAAAAAAAAAAAAACCCTCGTGGATCTTTTTAAACTCATGACGCAGAGTACTGGATTTCTACTATGCTTGGAAGACTGTAGCGCCCATCCCTATAAGTCTGACTGTTTTTATTATTATTATTATTTTGCGTCATTTCATTATCTTTACTTTGAACTAATGGGAAAATGAGAGATAATCAATCAATCAAATCAATCAAATTTTATCTGTATAGTACATTTAAGCAGCAAGGCATTTCAAAGTGCTTAACATCATAAACACAAAGTCATGTAACATTGAATCAACAATCAAAACATTACATTAAGTGAAGTTCCATCATTAAATTAGAAATTGATTGCGTTTCAAATACAACTCTAAACAGGTGGGTTTTTAGTCGAGATTTAAAGTGTTTCAGCTGTTTTGCAGTTTTCTGCAAGTTAGTTCCAGATTTGTAATTCATTGAAGCTGAATGCTGCTTCTCCTCATTTGGTTCTGGTTCTGGAGATGCAGAGCAGAACCAGAACCAGAAGACCTCAGAGGTCTGGAAGGTTGATACAACAGCAGCAGATCTTTAATGTATTGTGGTGCTAAGCCGTTCAGTGATTTGTAAACTAACAGTATTTTAAAGTCTATTCTCTGAGCTACAGGGAGCCAGTGTAGGGACTTTAAAACTGGTGTGATGTGCTCTACCTTCCTGGTTTTAGTGAGAACCCGAGCAGCAGCGTTCTGGATCAGCTGCAGGATCAGGGAGAAGATGTGGAAGAAAGAGGAGAAAAATATACTTCCCAAAGTAATGTAACCAGGCTTTGTCCTTTCTTTGTTTTATCATCAGGATGAAGGGTTTATCTACACCAATGTCTCCATACAGTCAAAGATCTCTGGAGGAAAATCTTTACAAACTGCTTCAGTGTGCTGGAGAGATTAGAGGTGGAAAAAAAATAAATAAATAAAAAAATTCTGACTTTAAAGTCAGAATTCTGAGATTAAAGTCAGATTTTTTTTTTTAAAGTCAGAATTCTGACTTTAAAGTCAGAATTCTGAGATTAAAGTCAGATTTTTTTTTAAGTCAGAATTCTGACTTCAAAGTCAGAATTCTGAGATTAAAGTCAGATTTTGTTTTAAAGTTCTGACTTTAAAGTCAGAATGTCCATGTTTTTGGACATGACAGTGGGAGGAAGTGCAGCCCCTGTAGGAGACAAACAAAAAAAAATTATATTAACTCTCTAAGCTGGATGAAATGTATATCCAAAGGGCCAAAGGAGGATTTGTTAGATCAAGAATCAGATGGATCAAGAATGGAGGGGGGAAAAAACAGTCTACTTTTGTAATTTGGAAAAAGATAAGACAACAAATTGCTATTAATTCCTTAAGAATACATAATATAGAAACAAAAAATGAAAATTTATTAGAAATCAAGATCTTTAAATTGTGTGACAACTTATATACCTCCAAATTCTCAAAAGAAACCTTTTTTGAAACGTCTTTACTCAACTCTCTTACGGGTAAACAAAGCACCAGGTCCACATGGACTAACAGAAAAGACATGAAAGCATTTCTACTGTAAATAACAGAGAAACAATAGAAACTGAAATGTAGAACAGAGTCAGTGTCATGTTGTGTGTGTTGATAGTGGACGCAAATACAGAGAGGCTGAGGCAGCAAATGGATTTCAAGATGTAATGAAAATAAATAAATAAAATAAACCATAGGAGCACAGGGAGCCAGAGGGGAACAAAAACAGAAATCCAAGGAAGAATAAACAGCAGGATCACACAAGGACAAGACAATTGTTGGTGTTATTAATATTGTATTATTGTTATTATTGTTGTTGTTTTTAAAAAAGAAACCATCAAGGAATGTGAGCAGGAGAAAGGTTTAGAAAATGAGTCTAACTTTAAAGAATGACTAAACATAAGAAACATAGGAAAAACTAGAGTAATTGTGAATATTTTGTATCCAACAACTGTTTTTCTTATTAAAATACAGTTCAAAAGTGAACAAAAATATATTTCTTTAGTTATTTTTTTTTTATTTCTCAAAGCTGTAAAGATGGCCGACAATGCTGCGTTAAATTCCCTACAAAAACTCCCTCCAATCTCTAATTGACCTGCATGAAAAACACAAACGCAATCTGGCACACATGTAACAGATTCATTTTGCATCATTGATCTGTTAAGTTCCCTTCAGTGGCATTTAGAGACCAATAAAGGGGATGGGGACATGTGGGATAAACCTGGCTCTCCCAGGGAAACCCACACCAACAACTAAGTGTTGGATTATTTTTTGTGTGTGTGTGTGTGTGGAAGATGCAGATGTTTCACAAGTTGCAGGTTCTCATAATTTCACAGAACCTGCAACGCATCAGACGTTGGCCGTGGAAAAGGTTAGTTAGGGAAGTGGGGGACGTGCGGGAATTGTACTATAATGACATTATAATGATAAGTGTTGGAAATTATGTGCAAAATGTGAGAATGATGTGTTAATTTGTGCCAACAGATTTGATAACGTCATGGAAGTTTCATAGTGGGATTGTGTCTGTGTTCCCTTGTTGGAACTGTGCGATTCTCTCTCTCTTTTCCTCATTTTCTTCTTTATGGCAGGAAACATGTCTTCCAGGTGTTTTTGCACCTTTTCCAAATTGACCCTTTCATCGAGAAGCCTTTTTTGTTCTTCTTTGTGTTTCGCCGCTGAGATTTCTTTTTCCTTCTCCAGCTTTCTGCAGGTTTCCTTGAGGGTGTCCATGCAGATTATGATGTAATCCAAGAACTTAAGCCTTTTCAGAAAATTCATATCTACCTTCATCATGGCTCCAAGGTGCGCTAGAGGATAATCAAAACCCTGGATCAGTTTCTGCCAGTCCTCATACTTGTCCCACAGCTTATCCCGCCTCTCTGTAGTGGAACTCCTAATTGTCTTAACTTGCTTCTTAAAGCTCAGGATGTTTCTGGATAACCTGGTGAGGCATTCCTGATTTTTCGTGATTGTTTCAAGTTGCTTGTCGATCAACCTGAGTGCTATGTATGTATTGAAAACGGTTGTTTCTGCTTTATTCTTTGACTTTTTGAAGTCTGGGTCTTTGCTCTTTGGTGACCTATGTCCCGGCTGGGTTTTGTCAACTGAATCGAGACTGGACACATTATGTCTCGGCATTCTGAGGTCATGCAAGCTTTTGGCTCTTCTTGCTTTGCCCTTTTGCTTCGTCTCTGTGGTTGGACCTAAAGACTTTGAATCATGGTGGTCTTTGCTCATAGGTTTTCTGTGGTGAGTTCGCCGTCTCTCATCTGAATGACTTCTGGGCCTGTTGGTCTCCTCCCAAAATTTGACTCCTACGTCTTTCTTCCTTTGTTTTGTCTGATCCAAAGTTTTGGATCCTTGGCCTTTGTTCATCAACTTCATACCTCCACCGAAACTGGGCCGATAGCGTGCCACCATGCTGATGTCCTCCAAACTTTTGACTCCTCTCTTTTTGGTTTTGTCTTTTGTCTGTCCAGTCGTATCCAACTTATGGAGATCCATGGTTACGCTCTTCGATTTCCTTCGGGATTGCTTTTCACCTTTTAAATTGCTCTCCTCCATTTTTCTCCCTTTGTTCTTGTGAGATGTCTGTCCAGACTGATCCAAATTTTTGAGTTCTACGTCTTTGCCGTTTCGTTTCCAATGTTGGGATCGTCTTCTCTCCTTTGGATGAGTACTTGTCTCGTTCATTTCTGCGTTGCTGGTTTCCGCAGAAGTTGAGCTTTCTCTTTGACCCATGTTTTTCCGTCTTCTTGTGCTGAATTAGCAGCTTCTGTTCAGCAGTGGTCTCTCTCTGTATGACTTCTGCTTTGTGTGACTGTTACAAAAGGCACTGCAGATTCTGGCAATGACATCATCTCTTGCATCACTGTCAGATCAAAGCAAGGGAATGACATCACCAGTCACGTTCCTCTCAGACAACTTTAAACCACACAAAAAAGAGCATAACCCAGCCCTTCAAAATAAAATCTGTTTAAAGTGCCAATGACCACACGAGTTATTCTGAACAGGCTCTTGATATGCATAAACATGTGCTGCAAAAAAACAAAGTGAAACCGTGAAAAACTAAGTTTGACATATTAGGTAGGATATAAGTAATTTTGGCATTTTCTTTGTGAGCAGTCAGTACTCTGCTAATGTTTGTACTTGCGTTATAGACACAGGAAAACCATCTTTTTGTATTAATTAAATTCCATTCAAATTCAAACATGCTTTATTAATCCCAAAGGGAAATTAAACGTTGTTGTAAACTCATTAATTTAGATCCTTCAAAGAGTTATTGATGGCTGTTTGGCAGGAAAGATCTTCTGCAGCTGATCTTTTAGCTTTAAAATGGCTTCGCAATTTATTGTAAACATCAGTTGTTTTATATTATGGTAAACACGTCGAAAAAACAAACAAACATCTAAACTCTACTATATGAGCTATACTATCGAGAGCATTGGCGTTAGCATTTTCAAACACTGTTAGCTTTTCGGTTAGCTTACCGAAAAGCTAACAGTGTTGCTAGCATGTACTCACAATACGTGTGCCGGTCCGAATTACATAAAACAAGTGTTTCACGCAATGTTAAGTGTTTCTTTTGTTTTATTGAAAACTGTAGGATTTACGAGAACCCTGGCTGTTGACCAGCCAACAACAGATTTTCAAAGTACCAGGGTTGACTTAAAACGTCCGTAGAAGTTATTAATCTTGAAAATATTTGTTGTTTAAAGGCTTTCTTGTTAGGGATGTATTTGATATTTGAGTCATAAACAAGAAGTTCTTGGAGGAAACATCCAATATTTGATTTGGAGTTCTTCTATTTGGCTTCATAAATCAAGTGTTTAATGTAACAAATAAATCCGACGTTGTCAATAAAGTTTCGAGAGAGCTAAATCAACGTCACTGACGTAGCAGCGTAACGTAGCAATGTGTTCAGCACGCGCGCGTGGCTTTTGAATGCAGCCGTTAACGCAGCTTCAACCACGAAAGGCGTTTTCACTCGTGTGTTTTTCAGGTGAGCGGACGCAGCGAGGACTGTAATTTTCCACCGCCGTAGCATGGAGATAAAAAAAAGTGGAAGTGATTTTCAAGTTAGGGTTAAGTTATTCCGTTAAACTTGCTGCAAACAGCTGTAGTTAAACGCACTGCTCCTTGTTTAATTGCTGGGATGCTAGCCGTGTGGCAGAGTTCTGGATGTAGGCGAACTAAGATTTCGTGTCTGGGGAAAAAACGTGGATTTTTCCCAGGCGTGTGAAACTACAAATATCAAAAACATCTGTCTTTTGAAGCCGTTTCCTCCACTGCAATTGTCCAACATGATGTAAAATGTCGGAAAATATTGGATGATTCTCCTAAATAGTTGTTTAAACTCCCAGAGGGCGTTTCACAATTCTGCTATGCTTATTTGTCTAACTTCAGAACGAGAAGAATCACAGCTCTGATTGGGATAACAGTCATTTTATCTGAAGACATAATTAAGACTGACGGTGATTAAGATCTTCAACTGAAATAAATCAGCTTTAATGGAGAGGAAAAGTTTAATAATGTTCAGTTCTTTAGTAATTAAAACCTGTGAGACAACAGTCTCCCTCAGCCTTTGTGCTCAGCTTAAATTTAAAATCAGTGAATTATCAGTAATTCTGGGCAGTTGTGATAATCTTAATTTGTATCTATGAACATAGAGACTTTGATAAGAGTTTATCTCTATACGCTGGAGGAAACGCATAATTAATAGGAAGTTTGTGCTTTCTTTATTTAAATATTTTCATCAAGGTTGTTGGGATTCATTAATGTATCTGAATGCAAACAGTGGCTTTGGGTGGCTGGACAAAAATGCAGAACTTTGCTCAAAATTTAAAGTTAAAAGAACATGACTAGCAGAAAAGGGATGGAGGAAATAAAATACCGGAGATATTCAACTTGTGAGAAATGTTTGGCATAAACCAAAATGTCATTCATGATTACTATACTTTTATTTTTATTTTCACAGACTTCTTCTCCTGAAATAGTTTCTTTAGACCCGACTCCAAGGCGGAAAATTGTTTGGCAAGAAAATATGTCGAAGAGAAAAAAGCCTTTGCTGAAATCCTGTTGTGTGCAGGAGGAAGTGGAAGAGAAATCTGGGGACAGAAAGTTTGGCGTAAGGCAAGCAAGAGCTAAATCTTTTAATGTGCACAGTAACCAAGGTGATGGGAAGAAGAAGAAGATTAAAGACAATGGCATTACAAAGCAAAATGGTGAGTTTTTTTCAGGGTAGGTGTTAGATTATGTCTATATCTTTTTTTATTTGTTTTGGGGTAAAACAAAAGCCCTACAAAGCATTTAAAGTGTAATTATTTCACATATTTAATGTTTTGATAATGAATGTAGAAATAAACTGTTCTATCACTTGTGACTTTTGTCCTCCTAGGAATCTGGTTTGTGACTTGTGAAAACAAAGAGGGAATTATGGATATAGAAAAGCTGAAAATAGGTGAGAAAAAGAAGTTATACAAACACGCAATTTAAATTGTTTTTAATAACATGTATGCAATTGTAGAAGATTATCAGTGTGATTATGAGTAGGTGCTGTTTGTGATGTTACACAGCCAAATACTAACAGCAATAATTTGGGTTATTTGGCCTGTCATAGTTCCAAACTAAATACGTAGTTGGCAAGCCAAATATTTTGGTTTGTAGTTAGCAGGATAAATATGTGGCTATGTAGTTAGCAAGCTAAATATTTAGGTATGTTGTTAGCAGGCTAAATATGTGGCTATGTAGTTGCCACGCTCAATATTTGGCTATGTAGCTAGCAAGCTAAATATTAGACTATGTAGCTAGCAGGTTATGGTTCTGTAGTTAGCAAGATGGCACCAAGCATCTCATTTATTTCGCAAACTAAATATTTAGCTACAATTTAAATAACCATCCATCCATTATTTAAACACACTTACTTGCAGGTTTGTGGGTGGTGTTGGTGTCTATCACAACCTACGTAATCTATGATTTTGGTCTGATTTTAGGTGAGAATTGCATAGAGTGTCAGGGTCTGTGGTTTACCCCCCCGGCCTTTGAGGAGTTTGCAGGACGAGGATCGTGCAAAAAGTGGAAAAACAGCATATGCCATGAAGGAAGACCTCTGATCCATTGGTTTGCGGTAATTCCTTTTTTTTCTGTTTTGTCAACTTAAATTGATAAAGTCCTAAACAAAAGTTAATCGACATATGTTTGATCTTACAGGAAGGCATTCTGTCCACAACTGGATATCAAAGAAGAGGAGCCGAGCCTATGAGGGTATTGTTCCTACATTTAGCTTTAGCAAAACGATTTATTAAGTAATTCTGTTTTTTCTGAGTTTAACTCATTCCTAATTCTTACAACAGAAGGTTAAGGTTTCATCAAGAAAAATGGAAAGCAAGCCAACAAAAAGCGTCCACAAGTTCCAGGGATCTGAGCGCAGTAAATATAAGAGATCTTTCACCTCGGTGACCCAGAAAAGCATCTCTCCAGGAGGCTTTGCCCTCTCAGTAGAGGCAGAAGTACAGTCTGTGCAGGATCCTGAGGGAGGTCATATTAAAGATGACCGCAAGCAGACAGACGGTGACGAGTTTCAGAAGAGAGACCAAAAAAATAGGGATGATGAACATGGTATAAACTCAGGAGATGCTGAGGATGAAAATAAAACGGACAACGGGGATCTGCTTGCTGGTGCTGATTACCACGGTGATGCCAGAGGTAATGCTTTCCACAAAAATCCTTTACTGAAGTTGCTGCTGATACCGGTGTTGGTAGAAGGATTGGTGTCTTGCTTTTCTGTAAATTTGGAGAAATATGGTTTTATTCTTCTCCTTAAAAACTTGACATTTTTCCTCTAACTCTGAAAATTAGATACATTTTTAGTTCTTTAATTTTACTAGAAAGCAAACTATTTACATGGTAGATGGGACTGGAGGATGTGATTTAAAAATTAAATCTCAAATTTTTATTTTTAACATACAAAATTAGATTTTAATCACTTTTTTCTCTTGCTTTTTTTCCTTAAAAATAAATTACAAATATTCTTAATAATATTGTTACTATTTTCTAATTTAATGTATTATCATTTTTAGGCTAAAGTCACTCTGAACTATGGAAACCTACCATGAGTTATTAGTAAATTTTCGTCAAAAAAATCTCAGAAATTTTTAGATTATTCTCAGACATTTGCTAGAAAAAACTGAAATTTTCAGCTTATTCTGAGAGTTTTTTTTCAAAAACAAACAAAAAAACGTGCAAGTTTGAGTTTCAAAACTTGGAAATTTTAAACTTTTTTATCAAAAGTCAAAACTTTTTTTCTAGAAAATTTCTAAGATTTTTTTTTCTGCTGAAATTTACTCCTTTTTTTTTCTACATCTAGAGTGGCCATAATATACCATCATAGAATACGAAATCCTGATTTTACACAAATTAAATCTTCAAAAAAATTCAATTAATCAGTGAAGTTTGCTAATCACTTGGTCCAAATAATTGATGGTCATAAAACTTAAAAAAAAAAAAAGAAGCTTTTTTTCTTCAAAGGCTGAAATGGATTTCACTCTTCCAGATAAATTATACTTAGTAAGTAATACATGGCGATGGCTGCACCATGCTGTGGGGGTGCTTCTCTCCAGTGATGATCAGAAAGTAAACAGAGCTCAATATGTTGAAATTTTTGAAGAAAAACTATTTGGGGAAAACAAAATACCATTAAACTACGTTGACGTTTGCTGTTGTATATTAAAATGTGAGCAAGTTTGAAGGCTGTACGCAGCTTTTCAAGAATTTGTACTTCTGAATGTTTCTTCTGTTTTGCAGAAAGACATGAGGACTCAGACACTGCCAAAGCTGAGGAGCAGGAGATGAAGAGGAAAACTAAAGTGATCATCAGAAAGCCTTTCTTTTTTTTTTTTTTTTTTTTTTACATTCCTTCAGCTCATGGAGTCTTTCTGCTTATTTTACACTCATTCTGCATTCTTTTACAGAGGTGGATAGCCTGCAAGGCGAAACGGCGTCCAAAAGGTTTGTGAGTAACTCAAGTAACTTCTCAAATCGTCCTCATTTAAACAAAGTAAGTATTTTATTGTGTTGCTTGTGAGCTGGTGGCTGGTGTGAGCCTTTGGAGGAAAACGCTCTGATTGAGGAGACTGAAGGCGACACGGCCGTCGCTGAAGGAAACGAGTTGATCAACGAGAACCTCGGCGCCTCCTCTGCAGAGCTCGTCGTTAGTAGCAACGGTGACAAGACAGGTAAGGCTCTGTTAGTTAAAGCAAGGCTTTCATGAGTCTTTTTGAAAATATTTAAGTTGATTTATTATATTTTGGCACTGTTAAAGATGAGGAGAAAGGTGCAGTGTTGGAGATGAGGTCACCTCAAGATGCAGAGATGACCTCAAGTCCACTTTTCAAGAACCAAACAAGTGACCCGATGTGTGAGTTCAGAAACTAATTAGATCAGTAATTTACAAACAAAAAAAACCAGCAGAAACTTTCATTTTATTGTCCTTTGGTTACGTAACAGGTCTTTCTTTTGCACCTGCAAAGTTGCTGCTTCCGTTTATTAATAAAGAGGTTAATGAGAAGGACGCAGATAAAGCCAAACCGGATCATGACGAAGCAGAATTAGAAAGGTCAGAGACATGGTAAGATGAAGCACATTGCTTCAGTCAACAAAGTATCCAAATCTACCAAACTAATTTTGCTTCTCACCCCCCGAAGCATCAGAGTCTCATACTGTCCGAATGTCTCAGAGAAGATGGAGGACGGAGCTTCGGGCGTCTCAGACGGCTCTGATGTGGATGCAATGGATATCGATCAGCTGAAGAAGGAAAAACTAAAGATGCAGCTTAAAGTTTTAAAATTGCAAGAGGAATGTTACACACTGATGCTAAATAACTTAAAAAACTGACAAGAAGGGTTTTAGTGTCAACATTGTAAATGACTAGTTAACCTTCTTTTTTACATATTACTAGAAATTAGATGCGAGGATTTAGTAATTAGCACACAAACCAAAACATTTTTTTAGCAATGCAGATTTTATATTCAAAATGTGCCTATTTTATCATTTTTACAACTTTTCTTCTAAAATGTGTTCCACATTGTATATCACTAATGTCTTTATCAGAAAATGTCACAGTTGAAAGTTGCCAGAGACAAGACAGAATGTAGCAATGATAAAGTTTGAAGTTTACAGAAAAGTGGAGGAAATGAGAAGAACTGAGCACAGCAGCTTAAAAACGTATCTAACCGGCACCCCACAGTGGAATTTAAAAGCCCTGTGTGGTTTGCCCCGCCTACCTGTAATTCACCCTGCTGGTGAGTAACTCTATTATAAAAACGGTAATTCAAAACACTAAAATTTTGTCTGCATGCATTTGGTTAGATGTAATTTCTGCTCCAGTTCTGACCAGCATTATTACTTTGACGACCAAAATCATTGGTCTCTCATTTCTCCAAACAGCTCTGCATCAGTTGTTTAAACCTCACTTTTCTTTATATAACCAATTTGTATTTTACTAGTGATGTTTTAGGTATTTATAGATTTATTTTTATCAAAATCTTTTACGCTGTTTCACGACTTAAACTCTGTTTATCGCGACGTCTTTAGCTCACATTCAAACATGACAAGTTAAGAGAATATTGAGCGATTTTTCCACTTTTTATAAATAGCATTTACAGGTTGAAAAGTATTTCTTTTTCTAATTCCCAAACATGATTGCCAGAAAGTCACCTCTGAAGGTCACCTTTCAAGGTCAAGGTGTTATTATTATTACCTATAAGTGCAAAACTGGCAAGCAATCTTGGAAATCTGAAATCTCTAATCCGTTCATCTTAGAGTTTTGAAAGACGTGTTTTCAAATACAATAATTACAAACCTGTGAATAACCCAGAGGAGAAAATAAATATTTACTGTTACATTTCATGCATTCATCTGTTTATAGTTCTTTTGACTGTATTTTGCATTTGGTGCTTTTCCTCATACTGTACTAAGAATGTCTCTGTTTCTTAGTATACATGTCAAATGCTGCTGTATCCGGGTCTGTCTCAAACTTTCTACTCAGTTTCTTCTTGTTATATTAAATAATTAATCAAACTTCTTGTTCCTCTTTTATTCATTTTCTGCAACGACAGCTGAAGCACACAAGTAGTGACTGATGATGCGTAAGCATCTGAAGCAATGATGTATTCTGTTTTAAAATGTCACAACTGAAAAGTTGATTTATTTTTTTCTTATGCCAGGAAACATCTGGTTTCATTTTTAATCCGTGGATGTTGTTGCACTTCTCTCGGTTCTGTGGCGTTGCTGTGGTTTCTCCATGAATCACTTTCTGACTCTTTAGTTCAGGCATGCTGTGATCCGTCTTGTTTTCAGAGGAGGAAGACGACGTGGGGCGTGTCTGCAACTGAAGTTTCTATTTCGTTTCTACCGATCGCAGCAGAGGGAAGACGTTCGCTGTCGTTTTGTGAGTTTTCTTTGGTTCTTAAGACTTTTTTTAAATAATGTCAAGTTGTTTTTTGTTGTAAGAACCACAGATAAATGAGTTGGACCAATGTGTAGGAGGGAAATCATCTTGATAGCTGCTTGAAAACAAAATATTCATCCAATAGACGTATCTCTGGAAGACTTAACTGTTTTTGAAGATTTTGTAGTAATTCTGTTTGGAAAGAATGAGGAGGACCGGTGGCAAAAAGAGAGTAAATTACATTTAAGGGTTGATGACAGAAAGTAGCAAAGTTAGATAAAGATTATCTTGATTTGTGGCTTTGCAAGATCGTTGGCTTCAAGAAAGTGAGTAGAAAAAGAAACTTCCTCATTGTTTTTGACAGTTGCTCTAAAATTGACATCACTGAAATGTTTCAGGTCATCAAACGAATTTTTAACATCAGAGAGAGAGAGGGAACACCTGAGTCGATACAAAGAGTAGATTTCAAATTCAAAAATACTTTATTCATACCGAAGGGAAATTAAATAATTTAACTTTCATTTCTAATGATGATTAAAGTTAAAATACACAGAAAGTCACCTGATGTCATCTGAACATGTTTTTTGAAACAAACGTTTCAAATAAATCAAGTCACGACTTATTTGAGATTTACCACTTCCTCTGAAAAGCAGAGTTCAGTTTCATCAAACGCTTCCGGACCTGATCTGTGCCAGATCAGCAGAATCTTTAAACAAAACCCGTCTAAAATTACAATTAAAATAAAAAATAGAATAGTTTAATTATAGAGACAGTTTATCTGAGAGTTTTTCTATCTCTGCGCTGCACTCAGCTAGTATCGGATGAACCAGCAGCCACTTAAATCCAACCAAATAATACTAATAAAGTCAAGGATAAGGTATATTACTGAAAAAGTAAGTACAAATATACAACATTCAAATTTCAGAGGCATTTTTAATTCAAATCCTAATGGCACATATTTACTTCCATACAGGAATATCTGGATCTACTACCAAGGCATTTACTGAACCATTAAACATTTACTAAAATATTTATACTAGTATATGATGATTATTTTAAACCACAATAAAAAATTATTTTATAAACAAACTTAACCTTGTGAACTGGTCTGACTTTCTTTTAAAAAAGGCTCATATTTTCAGAAAATAAAGAATAGATCGAATCGCCAGCTTGTCAAACTTACACAGCAGATTTAAAAGTTGCTTAAAAAGTAACACTGGCGACGTTTTACTTATTTAGTTTTAAAATAAACCTCTTTCGTTTTAAAGAGCTAACTTTTAAACAGACTGACACAGTTTCAATCTTATACTAAAGTTGTGCTAACTTTATTTTGAGCAAATAAAATAAAGTTGTGCTACCCATGAATATTTGGGTTTTCTGACGAAGGGTGTCGGTGCAGGCGGGTTAACAGGTTGACTATTCTGATTATTTCAGAAAAGTTTTTGTTATTCATAATTGTTCCTTCCTTCAGCCTTACGCAGACTTTAGTTAGGTTTGAACGTGACGCATGAACAGCAAAAAAGGGAAAGAAAATCAGCAAAAGTTTTGTGGATATTTTCACAGACCGAAATAATCATGAGAAACCATGATTATTATTATTATTTTTGTAACAGCAGCAGATAAACGTTCAAAGTTTCTCTTCTGTCCAGTGTTATACATGACATTTGATTGTTGGAGACATTATCACATTAATGAATTAAACAAAAAACTTTCCCTTCACTAAGAT
Organism: Alfaro cultratus; assembly: GCA_903066825.1. NCBI lineage: Eukaryota > Metazoa > Chordata > Actinopteri > Cyprinodontiformes > Poeciliidae > Alfaro > Alfaro cultratus. The sequence continues at coordinate 31,737 of CAEFZX010016401.1, read as the reverse complement.
GTGCTGTTTTGTGTCCATGTTTAAAATCCAACTCCATTAAAATGCACCAAAGCGTGAAAACTTGCAAATGTTTTCCTGTTCTGTTTCTGGACTTTACAGGAGGTGGTAGATGTCAGATACCGACAGAAAATTGAGAGTTTATGAAGAAAGAGATAAAAAAAAAAATACTTTAGCAAAATGCATGTTTTCCTAACTTTACTGCCATCACATATGATATCCAAAGGATCATTTTAGGAACTGTTACAGTTATGAGATTGTTTAAAAATGTATATTTTATAGAAAGGATGCATGTAGGGTTACTTGGTGTGACTCGTTTTATCCAAACACCTGCAGATCATATTCTGTAGTTGAATGTTCAAACAGCTACACAGGTTACCATAAGTAAAAGTTTTATTATTTCTTGCTGTTTAATGAACGTCACACTAAGCTGATAAAGCTAAGTAATAAAAAAAAAAGAATGTTTAAAGTTTGAGGAAGACGAGGAATGTGTGTGATTGGTAAAAGTTCAGTTTAACCGACCCTAGATAAGGTTTTACTGTTTGATTTGATTGATCAAGTAAAAAACAGAAAGTGAGACGTCTCCACCTTTTTCCCCTCATCTACATGGCAAGTCTAGTCAAAGTCCACCTATTTCCTTTTCTGTTTCTCTGATAAACTGTTAAATCTGACGTAGTGCTGCTTCTACCCATGAAAAACATTTCTGTGGCTTTTTTCTTTTTCTTTGTCTGATGTTAATTTTTTTTAAGTTTGAAACTTAACCAATATAGAAGAAACTATATGAAAATATGTTTTATCAGCACTGCATTAAAAACCTGATAATTGCAATAAATGTAATCTCTTGTCTCATCACAGCGAAACCTAAAATCTTGAAGTCTGAGACAAAAGTTCACCATGGGTATTCACAGTATTTTTTATTTCATGGAAAAGCCGGTTGTGTTTATATTTCCTTTAATTTCTAATCAGTTTCGTTCTCCAGACAGACTGCAGTGAGTAAGAGGAGAAATGAAGAGAAGATCTTCGCTACGGTCCGACTCCGGACCGGAAGAACGAAGTTTAGACAGAGAGCATAACCTAAGAAAAAGAAAGAGCATCAACTATCACGAAGATTATTATTATGAGGAAGACGACTGCAACCAGTCGCTAACACACGAAGGTATCCGGATTTTAAATGAGTCCACGCTGCTGAAAGCAAACGTGACTTTAAGCATTTCAAACCGCATTTTATTGAGAGAGCAAAACGTTTGTATTTGCTTGAATTGTTCAGGAATATTTGAGAAATAAACTGGCTTTTCTGTCTGCAAGATCGAGAACTGTGGCCTGTCAGCTGTGGGGCCAAGGAGGGAATGATGGATGCCCAAAAGCTGGCGAAAAGTAAGAACATCGAGTTTGTGTGAAACGATTAATCGGATCGCAACAACAAGCTAAAATTAGCAGGGTTTAGTGGAGAAATGCCCCTATTTCTTTTTAGGGGATTTTTCAATGTTATGTCAGTAAATGAATGAGGAAAAATGTCCTGTTATGTAAAATGTAAAACCAAATTTAAACGCCTTTTAAATTGTTTCTCCACGTCTGTCTATGATGGATACGACTTCGCTCTGCAGGTGAGGCGTGTATCGAGAGTGAGGGCCGCATGTTCACACCGCCTGCCTTTGAGGAGTTTGGAGGAAGAGGCTCAGCTAAAAAATGGAAATTCAGTATATATTCTGAAGGAAAACCTCTGCAAATTTGGTTTGATGTAATTTAGTTTTTTTATGCACCTATTTCAATAAAATACTGTTTTTCTTTTCATTTAATGAGCATTTTCCCTCATCACAGGAAGGCCTTCTGTACACTAAGGGATACAACAGGACAAAGACGTATAAAGTAAGCGAGCAACACTTGGACGCAAAAACTGTTTTCTTTTCAATAACATTATGTTTTTGTCCAACAGAAGAAAGCTCAATCATTTCAGAACAATGGAGATAAACCAGCTCACAATTTAAGACGAAGCGACGCTCCAGGAGCAGAAGAGTCAGGAGCAGAAGCTACAGACGACTCCGAGAACGACGATGGGATTCCTTCAGGCTGTAGAAACTGGTTACGGAGGACAGAGGAAGAGAGAAACGACTCAGACCATCCGGACGAAAAACAAGATGAAGAACCGGATGAAATGAAAAACGATGGGGATGACAACAACAAAGACCTCTGTGCTCCTAAAGGTAATGTCTTCTTCTGTTTTGGATTTTCCCTCCAGGGATTGCCACAGCGAATCATCTGTCTCCATTTAATCCTGTCCTCTTTTTCCTTCGCCTTTACTCCAACTAATTTCAAGTCCTCCTTTTTTGGTCTTCCTCTCAGCCTCCATCATCAACATCCTTCTACCGACATAATAATTGTCTCTCTAAACATGTCTAACTCTAATGTTTCTAACACCAGTTGACTCTCTGATGTTCCTGTCACTTCTAAAGGAGAACCTCAACATCTTGAACCCTGCAACCTCCAGTGTTTTCCTCAATCTCTTCTCTCTCTACACCAAGCATTGCTGCGTTGCTATGGACCCTAAAAACTTAAAGTCGCCTACCTTCTTCTCTTCTACTCCCTTTAGCGTTCCACTCGTGCCCGTATCATTTGTGTGCATGTATTCTGTCATGCTTAAACCGATCTTCGTTAATTTTCCAGCCTTCACCTCCTTAGCTTTTCCTCTACCTTCGTCCTGCTCTGGTTGCAGATCGTAATGTCATCTGCGAACATCGTAATCCTGTCTAACCTCATCAGAGGAAACAAGAAGGGGCTCAGAGTCCAGCCTTGATGCACTCCTACAGCACACCTCACTGCCGTCTTAACAGGTCTCCAGCATATCGTTTGCCACTCCAGACCTCTTCATGCTTTCACATTTCCTCTCTTTCTCTGAATCTAAAGACACACTGCAGCTTCCTCCAGCCGTCTCTCTACTTCTCCATCGGCATCCTTAAAACGACGTACTCTTTCAAATCATTCAAACAAAATCTGTTCCTTCAGTCAGAGTTTGTGTCTTAACTCCTGACCAATGATGGATTTCTGAAAACGCCTCCTCTGTTTCAGAACCTGATCCGAGGTTGATCATCTCGACAGCCGAAAAACTCATGTTGCAGATGAACTCGATTGTTCTTCTCGAAAGAATGTCAACGGTAAGATGAGCAGCTGAATTTATCCAATGGTTTTTCCAACATCACCCAGGTTTGTGACCGCGCTCTTGGTTGTGGAGATAAATCTCTTCCTCTTTGAAAGATTTCCACTTTAACTGTACCATATATGTAAAGATAGGCCTTCTGAGTCAGACTTTCATTGCAGCCCAATGGCAATAATATAAAAATGTCACGGAACACGTTGGAAGAAATGGGATAAAAAGCCTTCATCTCCATGAGAAGTCAAAGCTTTGATTAATGATCTAAAATATTCTTAAACTAATGGATCAGAGGAAAAGTTGGTTATATTCATACAGAAAGAAGTTTGTTTCTGTAATGAAATGAGATATTATGAAGTACTGATATGCCAGCTGATGTTGGATTGTCATTTTACTCTATGGATGTTTTCTGTTAAATCTGGTTTTCTCTTCTGTGTCATTTCTCAGACGAGGAGTCGCTGTCAGACCGCCGCTGTGGCACATCAACGCAAAGGTTTATAAGTTTTAATATAGCCATATTTTCACAACCTTCTCATTTAAACTTGTTTTAAATGAGGATGTACATGGCTGATTATATAATTTTACAATCAGGATCAAGAAATATGTATGAAAAAAAGCATGAAAACAGCAAGCCGTGCTCAGCTGGAAACAGCTAGGAGCTGCGTTGTGATGTCAGGATGGGTTTCTGTGTGTGAAGGAGTCAAATCCGGCTGCGCACATTGACAAAAACGTCACATGCTGTGCATAGTGAGAGTTCATCTATTAAACTGACATAAGTTTAATACATGAACTAAAAACTGGGGTGTCAGAAGTGCCTTTGTGAGCCTGCTGCTTTATTATTAAATTGAGTATAACTTCAGATTTCTTATAATTTTTGTCCAGGTAAACTTAAAAAGTGAGCCGTTATTGTTACAGGTTAATTTTCTAAACTACAGAAAAGTAATTGTTAGGGATGTACAAATATGAATATATGGGCCAATGTTGACATCCAATATTAATACTGCTGCTAAGGCAGCATTTATCAATATTTTATCAGTTGTTTTTTTTTAATCCAATTCCTCGATTAATCGTCAGAATAATCAACAGATTACTAGATCACTAAAATAGTAATTTACAACAGCCCTACTATGCATGTTGGAAGGTAAAGGAACAGTACAAACCACAAAGCAGGTCAATTTAAAATTAATTCTCTGCTGTAAAAGACAGTAAAATAGGAGGTATTCACTTATGTTTTTGACATCTTGAGGTTTTATGGTTTTACAATATGTTTTGGTGAAGCTAACCTACATTTTCACCAAATCTGATCAATTGTTCCACCTGCAGAGAGACACATTCTCATGTTTTACCTCTGAGGTACTTACATTTCTTTATTTAAACCAAATTTTCTTTCCCAAAGACGATGGGGAAGGAGACGGAGGTTCAGAGATGAATTTCTACGAAAAGACGAAAAGCAGTGAGGGAGAAAAGCTCGAGGAACTGGTGGAAAGTGAAACGGCAGATGTGGCCACAAACACTTCTCCCCAACAAGAACCGGTTGAGCAGAAAATCCACGAATTACTGGGTGAGTACACAAACCAAATGCAAGGTCAGTGGGAAAACTTTCAAATTTGCGGTACCTACAATATTTTAAGTTTGCAGGGCTTTCTGCTGGAACTTTGACTATGCCTGGTTCGAGCGCATGTGACAATCACACAGATGTGAACTCCTTGGACCTATTTGAATCACAGGCAATGTCAGAGACGAGGTAAATCGTAGGTGTTCATTTACTTTGATCAGTGGTGAACAAATCTGAACAAATGTTACAACTTTCCCCTTTCCTCCCAGAAGCGTCTGCGATTCGGACAGCACTCGCATCTCGGAAAAGGTGGAGACCTCAACGTCGGGGGTCTTAACCGGTTCCGATGTGGACTCGATGGATCTGGATCAGCTGCAGAGGGAAACTCTAAAAACGCAGCTGGAAGCTGCAAGAGAACAAAAGGAGACTTCAAGAGTACAGAAGGAATATTACACTTTGAAATTACATCTTTTACGAGTTCAGATGAAAGCTGGTCGTCTCAGCTCATCGATGTAGGTTGTGATGCAACTTTAACGAACTTTAATGAAGCATTTCCTGAAACAAGAAATTACAAAAAGAGTTTAGAATTTTATTATCACAGCGCCAAGAGAAGATTTAGATCATCTGTGGAATTGAACTAGGATCCCAGGGAATAAAATAATGCAAATAGACATTAATTTTGAGCGGGCATTGTTTGTTTTTATACATTGTTTGCATATGTAAATACAGATGTATATATAGAGAGGCTATATTTTAAGTTTTTTAAAGTATCTTGTTTTATAGATAACATGACATTTTTCTCACTGTCCTGTTACATTTAAAATTATGTTACAAGATGGTTTTGACAATGTTTACTGTTTTTTGTGTGTTTCTAATAAAAACTGTAGATTGCTTAAAATGTTTACGTCAGATGTCTGTCGGGACAATTCCCTTATCTTTTCTAAAACAAAGTGAGTCAGTCGTACATATCAGTATCCAAATAATCCAATGACCTTCACAATTTTATCGCTTTGAAAAGAGAAGTTTCCAACTTTAAAGAAACCTTTTCAAGAAAAAGCTCCTAAGAGATTCACTCTATGGAAAAACTGATATGTCTTTTACATATAAAAGGAAATTCTTAAAACAAATGCTGGTCTAAATGGCTGACATACAAGAGCAAGGAAGCATAACTAGGTGTAACATCTTGTAATTTTTTTTTTTCCTCTTCCTATTTAACTATGAATCAGTTCCCCAAGTTCTGTGTGTGTTGTATGTTTTGTTGTAATGAAAAATATTAGAATATAAAAAACTCAGAAAAGCAAAAGACCAGTAAGTTTTATTGCAGGTTGTTGACAGTCAAAAAAAATAAATCAACAATATCCAGCAGTTTATATTTGTACACTCTTATTTACAGATTATCAGTTATTTCTAATGAACTCTTCCCTATTCAGCCATTTTCTCTTCATCGTCATCTTTTTCCATCTCCTCCTCCTCGTCATCTTCATCAAAGTATTTATCCTCTGCGTCTCTGCTGACGATGTCCAGGTTGTCGTAGTCGGGGTTGTCGTCCACCTCGCTGAAACACACAAACACTAAAGTGCTTCATATATTTTTACTGAACATTTCAGGAGTTACTTTCACTGTTGTCAGCAAATATCCAAATGTTCTTTGAAAATATTCAAATTCAACAAAAAAAAAAGTGAAACTCATAGATGATGCAATTGAAATGTTTATTTCAGAGTTTTGATGTTAAAAGTCAAACTTTAGTTTCAATGAAAATTTTAATTCAGACAAAGAAAATGTTTTCTTAATGTGGAAAATGTTGGTCAGCTGAAAGTACAGTCAAATCCAACAAATTAGTTCATTTATCAGATTGCAAGCACCTCTTGAAAATTGACAACTTTTAAAAAGCAATTAAATATACTTTTCACACATTTCCCCATTTAAATTATTCTTTACTGGATGATCTAATTTTCTCATTTGAAATGTTTTCATTAACTACAAGCGGAAATCTATCAAACTGATCAGAAATAAAGGATTAAAAGCATTTATCTGGTGGGCCACCAGGGGGAGCCGTGGAGGCCCTCAGAAAGCTGGAGGGAAAAATATGCAAAAATAAAAAGACTGACTTCATTGAAATTTTTTAATCATACAATTTTATCTGTTTTTTGAACTATAAGCAAAAATTAAAATGTTATTTACCATGCTCATCTCTGATTGGCTGCCAGTCAAATTCATCAAAATGCTTTGCTACTCAAACTAGCATGGCAAACATGAAACGGGTACGTTTCTGACCAGAAGAATACTGAAGGAACCGTTCTTTTGCTAAATGAATGCACTGATTATTGAATAGTGAATAAAAGAAAAAGAAAAACATTCCAAAAGTGGATGTTTCTTTACATATTTTGCTGGATCGTCTGTGGGTTTTGAGCCATTTGAGGCGTCATGTCCTGAAAAGGTTTGGGACCAAATTTGGGCTGTCATATTTAGGTTTCACTTCTTTATTATTATTGAATTGTAGAAATAAATTACATTTTTCTTTTTATTCTCACTTGTAAATAAATAAAAGAAAGAAACAGTAAAACAACGTTGATCGCTTTAGGGGACGTTTCTAGAAGTTTACTGCGCTAACTGTGACCGACCTGTAGTTGAAATCTTTGTCTTTTCCATCTAGGAATCGCTGATGCATCTGACTGATGAACTCCTCCCTCAGCAGAACCTTCTCCTCTGCAGTGGGCTCCCATCCCCTCTGCTGGACTCCATCGTCTATGTAACAAACGTTCAGCAGCCGGATTGAGACGGGAAGCACAAGACGAAAAAAAACCAAACAAAAACAAACTCATATTTTTGGACGTTCTTTTAGCAGTTCCTTACCGTCGTCATCTTCGTCCTCCTCTTGGGCGCCGTCTTCTCTGTCCTGCTCCTCCTGCAGGCGGTTCTGGATGAGTCGCTCCTGGTAGGAGTTCAGGAGGAGATTGGCGAGCCCACAGGAGCCGCTGCCTTGTCCCTCCTGCGCACCGTCCAGCATGGCCTCCTGGGAGCGCTCCAAAACCTGGAACATGAATCAAAGCCAGCAGGTTTTGCCAGGCTTCCTGGAAGCTACACACACACATATAAATATTGTTGATTTTAAAAAAATACGAGTCACCTCTTCATCAGTCAGGAACTGGCCGATATATTGCTCGTACAGCAGCGGCTCCCTCATCCGCATCTGTTCCTCACTGAAATACTCGCCGTCTGCCAGAAGAATAGAAGAATAATGATAAGAGGATTAAATGATCAAGATTTACAACTCCAGTTTGTTATAAATGCTCTAGAGAAACACTTTAAGCAGTGAAAACAATAATTGAGGATTTCTTTAATATTTTTATGATTTACCCAGAATACATAGAAATATGTATTCTGGGTACATAATACATATGTATTATGTACATATGTACATATTTATATATTTAATGATAAATATAAGGAGTTTAGTCTGAATGCCTCCATTTTTACTTCCTGGAAAAATATTGACTTTTAATCATCCCACCACGGTCCTTGATGGACGATACCGCCAGTTTCTCCTCCACAGCGGTTCCTACGTTAACCCACCCCGTACCTTTCTGCAACGCTCTGAGGGCAGCGTAACGCTGGTTTCTGACCCTGGTCCTGCTGGTGCATCCCGCAGGTCGCGTCTGCACCAGCCGGCTGTAGTGCTGGGCCCTCGGGTCCGAGCTGACGTGGGCAAAAGCAGGAAGGTGCTCAGGCTTCAGGTGGCCCTGATGATGGAAGAAGGTACATCACATCAGTAAGTTGAGCTCTTTTTTTTTCTTCTCTTATTTAAATTACTACTGTTATCTATTTACTGTGTTTTTGTCAGTGAAACAAGAATGACCTCTGCAGGCCTCCTTGTGGTCAGGTTGGACATTTGTCCTGAGGATCTGGTGGGAGCCTTTGCTGTTTAAAAGCTGCCAGTTTTTACTATAGTTCATTGTATTTGTACACTGCATTTGTACTTTGACATTTATCTATATTTATGTTTCCCTATGTCAATATTTCAGGACCTTTTTACATGCCATCTCTCTCTTTTTGATATTGCCTTTAAAGTGGGTCCTAAGTGTCCCAGAGATGAAAGTGTGTTGGTGCTAAGTGTGTGAGTCGACCCGAAAACAAAAGCAAAAACTTGGTGCTCACTGACGCTGGTCGCAAGGTGAAAAAACCACCAAACTACAGACAAGCTCTGAAAGCACTGTGAAAATCCAGACTGAAGTTTATGAATGCTCTCAGGTACAAAAAAACAAACAGAGCCATTCCTGGTGGTCAAATGAAAGTAAAACTGAGATATTTGACTATGATGATCACCATTCGTACACCTGAAAACAACATCCAAACTGCAGTACAGGAGAGGCTGTATCACGAAAAAGAAACTCAGATCACTAATCAGAGGCCAATTGTCCCAATCCGATCTTTAAAGCTTTCAAACTTTTCCCCACGTTTCGATTGGCAGCCAGAAGACACATAAGGACACTTCCACATACAGTATCTGTGCAAGATCTACTTGTTCCCTCGTTGCTGTCTAATCCTGTGTCCCGCTGGCACTTACATGGTACCTCTCCAGGAAGACCAGCGGCCTGCAGCGGTACTGATGCAGCAGCTCCTCCCTCCGCTCCCCGAAGGTCAGCTCGGCCTCTCCAATCTGCTGGCTCTTCACGGGGCTCCCGCTCATGGCCACCGACTCTATCATGGCTCCAACGCAGCTGGGCTCTGCCTGTGGTCAGGAACGCAGTTAGCAGAGAAACGCAAAGAATCCCATGAGGAAAAACCCGCGGAGCCTCACCGAGGGGTCCAGCAGGGCGACCGGCTGGGTTTCTGTTCTGTGTTTGGGTATGTAGAGGTCGCATGTCTGTAAAGGAGCCGCAGGTTCCTCTGGTAACACCGTCCTCCTTTCGCTCTCACACGGCCTGGGCTGGGCTTTGACGGGAGGGTCGATCTCCCCCCACATAGCTAAACTCCAGCAGGTTTTTACCTGAGCAGATGACGCGATGAGATAAACGCTAACTCTCTGCGCGTGCCAAAATGAACGAGTGCGTTTTTAAATATCTACATTCGAACACGAAAAACGTTATTTAATGCTTAAAACACACTACATTTACTGGTTTTGCTAATTGTTTTGGCTGCCATAATGGTCCGTCATGAATATGGTCCCCCCTTGTTGCAAGTGAAATGTTGGTTCCGTTCACAGCCTGTGGCGTCGGCTTTTGTCGCCATCTAGCGGCGGACTGTTGAACGTCAACCACAAACTATTAAAAATGCATCTGGATTTACTTTTGTAATCTTATCATTTTCTTTGATTTTTATTTAATTTAATACGGTCTGTAGTTCCTTGTTTACTTTATGTTAATTCAAGTCATTCTCTATGCCATATGAAGCCAGAAAATAACAGTATATTAGAATCTAAGAACTATGTTTAATGAACGGGCACCCTTACAGTAGAAGATCAGGATTCAATTACCCATGTGAAGCATATTAAAGAATATTTGGCTAAGATACGCCTGTAAAAACAAGCTCAACAGGGGTTGGTTCCCCTTCTGCATTGTGGCTTGCTTTATCTCCCTCTCAACAGTAGGGGGCGCCGTTGTTGTTGTTTTCCATGAGCTTTGTGTTTCACAGCGCGATCTCAGAATGAGGGCTGCAGTAATTATTACATACTTACACGTACAGTTAGACTCATACACTCTGTGCTGCATTTCGATTCAAGTCTCCACCTTGAGGCCAGTACACGCACTACAACCAGCAAATCACATGAAAATAATCTGTTACAGATCAGATACTCCCAAAGACTCACGGGTGCAGATAAATAGATCCTGGGTAAAGCGAAGAGACCAGCTGGTCTTGCTATTTAAACCTTTGGCAGAGAGTACAGAGGTTATGAGATATGTCATGGAAGAAGGAGAAGGAAGAGGGGGCAGGGTGGTGTCGGTTGAGTGTACAGTGTAAGTTAGTCAGGGGTGTCACTTCTAATCATCGGACATCAAAACCTAAAGCTGCAATAGGAAGTGCAGAAGTTTTATTCAGTTTGTTGATACTCACTCCTTGATGCTATTTAGATTTTATGAAATAATTTATTTGAAATCATATCTGTGAACTACACATCCAGACTTTGACTTGGCTCTTATACGTATCAAGGATTAACCTTGCAGTTGAATTATACAGCTGGCCTTTGATTGGACAACACACAAATCCACTTTGATCTAGACAATTTCGTTGTACCTCAGACTGTTTTTTCAGGTTGTTGTCGTACTAGAAACTACAAGTCCTTTGTAGTTTCGCTCTGGTACTGCACTGTATTGTGTATTGGATACAGTTCAGTATCCGATACACAATACAGGGCACAATACTGTATCGTGTATCGGATGATACACGTATTAGGTATGTGTATCAGACCAGCTTCCTTTTACTTGCTAAAAAAGAGCATGCTGCCACCACCATGTGTTGCTATGAAGATGGTGTCTTTAGAGCGATGAGCAGTGTTGGTTTTCCCTTAAGGAAACCTTCTGCTTGTTTAGAAGATTTACAGGGGTGGTCATTTCCCATGCTCATGCTATTAGTGTTGAAAGTTGCAATCTTTGAACGTTTTAAATCGAGCAGCTTCCTGTAGGGATCTCACAACTTTCCCTGAAGATACAGCGGACATGTTGCCGAGGAGCAAACAAGACAAATAATCATCAGAGAATCATAGCAGCAGGCGGAGGCGGAAGAGCAGCTGCGACTTTGAGCTAATCTGACACTTGTTTACAGCTTTATCGTGTTGTAGAAAAATGACACCAAGCTCTCGCTGTTAAAAAGTCGAGGCTCAGATTCGTGACTTTTCATGAGATTAGATAAAACAAAGTCATGACCCATGTGTGATGTAAAACCTGAGAAGATAATTACAAAAAGTACATCGAAATGTGAGACGCGTGGCTTTAATATTAGCAATCCGGTTTCAGACTCCAGTTACATTAGTTTAATATGCCGAAGTTGGTTTTGGTACATATTCTGAGCAGTCGTTTATTGTTGACTGTTGCATTAACGACGGAGCAAAATCTAGTAACGTCATTGGTTGAATTCATTCCTTGTTCGTTTCCTCTTTCAAACACGTCCTCAAAAATCAGTTTGACCTAATCTTTCAACCACAACGAGACCAAATGTTTCAATGGTCGGAGGATTTATGCCAGGCTCTATTTTAGACGATGTTCTGCGCTGACAGGATGCTGTGGTTAACGCGTCCCCGTTTCCTTCTAGCCCATAACATTCAACTGCTTCCCCTGCCGAAGCGTTCCCAGCTCATACAGAAGATCAAAATACTGCAACACGCAAAGAGGTGAACCCTCCCCGAATTATCCAACACACCTGGCGGATTTAAATGTTCAAGTATTTTCATTCAACCATTTTCCCAAGAGAAAAAGAAAACAAGCAAATGGACCTACAATGACATACAAAAAAACAATTATAATGTTAAAAAAAAAAGCACATAAACTAAATTAAGGAACTTCCGAAAAAAATAAAAAAAAATAAGTAAAAGCTGGGGAGGATGCTTCTCAGAGAAAGTTATTTTGGGTTGCCATCCATGGTTTATAAAACTTACTTCCATTCTCTTAATAGTAACATATTTTTCTCCCAATGCACAAAAGACTAGAATGACTATATTCAAATTTAGTCTGGCCAAATCTGAATCTCAGACAGAGCAAACAAAGCTGTTAGTAGGTTGGGTTCAAGTTGAGAGTCAGGATTTTCTGAAATGATTTGAAAGATCAAAACCCAGATAGTGAGAGACAAATACATATGAAACATTTTTTCACTTTTTGGGTGGACTTGTTTGATGTAGATTGAAATGATGTCCATCTTTAGCAGCACTTTGTCACAGTCATTGTTGCTCTCAATTCCTTCCAGGCAGAATAAACTGCATGAGAGCTGAAACTACTGCAGATCAGAGCCTAGAGAGACTGACATCGACAACAGCACGGCCTCCAGAAGGTCAAGCTTCGTGCGTTTATGCTCAATTCGTTCTTTCCAAATTAAGAATCCATCATGAATCCGATCCTCCCTGATGGTGATCGGTCACCGACCGAATTAAGAGCAGCTGCTTCCAGGAATCTTGCTGATACGCCATAAAAATAAACCTGAAGAGCCTGATAAGGTTGGCTGGTTATTTGTAACACAACGCTGTATTGCACATTTCTTTGTGTTTTTGTTCTAGTTTTTAGTTGAAAAACTAACTTGCAAGTAACTTTTCAGGAAGATACAAGAGCTTGTTTTGAGTCTATGATTCCTGAATATTACTATTATTTCTTTAAGTACTAGTTCCACTGGTAGATTTTTTTTTTTTACTTCAAATGTTATAAGTGAAAAAAATCTGCAGGTGAAAGTAGTACTTTTTTTTAATCAATATTAAGGAATTATTGGCTTAAACCAAGCTCCTTTATCTTATTAGAAAATTACCTATAAGCTAATTTAGTCTTATTTTAGGTATATAGACAGTGATGTCAGTAACGTCGGACCACTTTTTTCAGTAACAAGTAATCTAACGCGTTGCTAATTCAAATCCAGTAGTCAGCCTACAGTTACTTATCGAAATCACTTTGCGTTACTATTTTCTTTTGTAATTTAATTTTATTTCCTCTACGCATCTTGGGGAATGACCGCCGTTTCTATGCGACAGTGTCAGCAGCAACAGAACAATGGCGGGAAGAGAGAAATGTGCATTTTGTTGCTGGAAAAACAGGAACTATTTTGAGTTTTGCTCTAAAAGTCCGATTATTATAAGCGGCTTTGAGCTTGTTTTGTTCTTTCTAAAGTCGCTTGCAAATAAGCAGACATAAACCCCAGAATTTGTCTGACATCCAGTTAGTTTTAGTCAGACTCTCCCTGTCCATCATTTCCCGGATGATCCGTCCCGCTGTGTCTTTGTTAATGTCAAGTTAATATTTTTTGCTGTGAATGACGTTGAGCTTCGCTTTGCGCTCCAGAAAACTGCAAACATCGAGACTAATCGGGCAATAAACGTGAAAACAGCCACGAATGAACGAGTCCATAAAGTTGTGCAACTAAACTTAATAAAAAATATTAATATTAAGGTAAATGTCACAAATCTGTGCAGCGGGACATCTGAGATGTGGAGCCGCAGGAGGAGCGCTGTGCGCTGCTCTGCGACAGCAGGGCCGTAACACAGAACCTGGAGGCTGGGGCAGGAGGAGGGGGCAGGGAGGTTAAAATCCTATTTATAGCACAAATTACCGGTACAAAAGGTTTTTTTGTACTTTTGTAACCATTAAACAATCTCCCCTTCAGTTCAACCTTATAAATGGAGACACGTTGTTGATGTTACTATTATAAAATAACTTGCAATTGAGTATCGGCAAAGATCAATGTAATTTTCACAGGCGGCAGAGCTGAAAGTAACTAAAAAAGTTACTTTTAATGTAACTTAGTTACTTTACAAATCAGGTAGTTGATAATCTGAGTTACTTTATCAAGGAGTATTCAGTAATCTGATTAAAGTTACTTTTTAAAGTAACTATGCCATCACTGTGTGTAGAAATATTCACACTAGAAACCAGACTAAAATGCCTGGTCAGGTTTTGTGTTTTTTTTTTGTGTGCTTCCTCTCTCCTGAAGGACTGAGGAGTTATTTTAGAAAACATATTTAACACAAAACCTTGATAATAAACTCTCTCAAAGACGTTTGTCTTCTCACTTTCCGCCAACTTTGTTGTTTTTGAGTCAGACCTGCCCATTTCTCTTGAACGCAACACCAACCCGTTGGCTGGATGTAATCCCGACTGACAGACGTGAAGAAACTACTTAGGTTATTACCTCGGAAGCGGGCTCTCTCTCGCCTCCTAACGCCGTGTCATATTAAGGGGCATCACCTGGGGAAGAGCCTGAACAACAGAGACAACCGCGAGTGTCAGCGGAGGTGAACGGACGATTGAAACCCGGAGGCGCGACGAGGTGACGGACGGAAAGCAACAGAGACAGCGTTGACCCCATTAGAAACCGACCTGACCCGTAGAACATCAAAACAAATCCTTTAACCGTCTTTCTTGTTTCCTACACATAAAACAGAAATCCCCCCGTAGATGAAAAACGTTCAGATTCGCTGTAAATTGTCGAATTTCCGTAAAAAAAAAAAAAAAAAAAAAACTACACGGTGGAACTCGCCGGTGGCAATAGCAACGGTTGCTATGGTGATATGACTAAATAAGCAAACGAAAAGCGTTCCTTTCTTTTTACTTTGGGTTAATAGCAGACGTAGACCACAGAAAGTCCATCAAACTACTAAAAGAAAATTCATTCCATTTTAGCAAAGTAACTTTTATTGAAAAGTTGAGTTTGAGAAACATTAGCTTAACTCACATGTGTCAAACTCAAGGCCCGGGGGCCACATCTGGCCCGCCACAGCTTTTCATGTGGCCCTCTAAACTCCAAATCACATCAATAAATCCTTCCAGTTTTTCACAAATCTGCAAATTTTCACAAAAAAATCAACAAATCTCACTTTTTTTTTCTTATTTTACTGCAAATTTTCTCAAAATTGTTTAAAAAGCCTTACTTGATGGGAAGTTAGTCTATAATTGATATGGTGGCAAGTAATAACAAGTCACATTTAACATCATACATTAGCACAAATGCCATAAAAATGTTTAAAATGGCACCATAAAATGTGCAATCTTGATTGCAAAAAACCACTGAAACAATCACAGAATCCTGGAGGAACAGCTGTTTATTGATATTTTAACAGTTTAATGGGTTTTATCAATATATTCTGGCACAACCGGCCCTTTAAGAACATTCAGAGTTTTGATGTGGCCCGAACTGAAAATGAGTTTGACACGCCTGCTAACTGTATTTTATTAATACTTCGACCTCTTTATTTCCTCTTTCATTGGTTCACATTTGTATGCTGCACTAAACGAGTTTAATTAAAAACATTGCAGACATGCAGCGCATGAAAGAATGTACCAGTACTTGGATAATTATATAACTTAATGGGATTCCAAGAAGTTCTTCCCAGATTTGGACATTAAACGCAGTCATATAGCACTGATAAACAATATATTACAGTTTATGTGGTAGAATGGTCCAGTAAAAATTCAGTCCCAAGTCCAGCTAATAATCCTGAAAACTTGAAAACTGATGTTCAGAGATGTTTCTCCATCTCCAGCTAAGCTTGACTTGAGCTCATTTGCAAAGAAAAACGAGCAAGAATCTCATTTTCTTGATGAAAAATGTAAACATGCTCTGAAAGAGAACAATAGTTCTCCAAAGTAATGACTCAGGTTTTTATATATTAAAGAAAAGCGTTGGTAAAACTATGTAGAATGAGTTGATATGACGAGAAAATGTATATAAAATAAATTGTATTAGCTGGAAGTAGACGATGAAGTGAAGGACACTGCGTCTCTCAGGCCCGCTGTCAGCTCTCTGCTCAACTTCTTCTTTATGTCATCATTTCCGGTTACTGCTGATGTGCTGCAGACAGACTTTTATAATTATTGTTATTATTTTTGGACAGTTTAAAGTTTCCTCATGTTGCTGGTAAGAAATTCATGCAGCTAATCGCTCTCTTAAAGAAATCATAGATGTGGAGATAATGTGGGACGATTAGCATAACCACATTTCTGAGTGGCTCATTTTCTCGTAATTGATTTGGATTTACAATCAAGCAGCAGTTTAGTCATCGTTCCTCATTCGCTGGCGCAACCCGGTCAAACAAATGGTTTCGTTTTTCCTCTGCAGTGTAAATCAAACATGATCTTTAGTCTTAAATCGACTTTGTTTGCAGGAAACAGTCAGAAAAAGACATCAGGAGAAGGAAAAGTCGGCACAGTTGTAGTGTCGGTGTGTTTATAAGGATTTCTTTAGGCCTTGATGAAGATGGTGCGCACTGATCTCAGATCAGAGGCGGCCAGGATGCGCGCCTGTTTGTGTCTGTCACCGGCTGAAGGACTGAGTAAAGCAACAGCTGTGGGAGGCTGCTTGATCACACACTCACCGACATCCGACACACATGAAGGCACACACACACACACGCATTCGTCTCAGTTCGCCTTTGCAACAGGCGAACCGCTTCCTAAGCTCCACAGTGGTTTGGAAGTTGCAGGCTCTGATTTATTTATTTAACCAAGTGGATGGAAAATCGGTTTTGATCACCTGTGATTGCTGAAACACTTCTTTTTATTTCTTTATTTTTTTACACTTCTTCAGTCTGCAGGATTTTCTTTCATTTCTTTCCCCCCCGGTGGCCCGCAGCTTAACTCTGTAAGAGGATTCCTTCGCACTAAAGACTTGTGGCAGCTGGAGCATCTGCATCGACCCCGCCCCTCTCAGCGCTCAGCCAATCAGCAGCGACATGGATGAAAGAGCCGTGAGATTCGTGTTGGAGCGTCGCGCCTGCCTGAGCCTCAGAAAAGGTGGGAGGTTTGATTTTGGTAGGAGCACAGTTTTGAAGCTTTATTTGAATCTGTCAGAGGTCACCAAGTGGGTGTCACCAGGTTCGAATCCCGGTCACCGGGCCGGGATTTGAACCTGCGACAGTCACGTTGAAGGCTAAGGCCTCCTTATGTGGGTTGTGCTTAACCCCTGCACCACCACAGCACCCACAAAACACAGCTAATTTATCTTCAGAGCCGACGTGGCGTTCAGGTTTATTTTCTGAGCTGATGTGATCGGATGACTTACATGTGGCTGGGCGTCAGATGGGCCCCAGCCAGCCGGCACAGTGAGGCACACGTCAGTGCATGACCTCACCAACCTGAGCTACGACCGGCATTTAAACCCAGGGAACTGTTCCCATGTCAACCACAAACTTTAATGTACGTCAGAGGGATTCAATGCTGTGGTTTTCCACAAGTCAAAAAGCCGTTTTCTCTCCTTCTTTAGCAAGTCTCTCCAATCAGTTAGATTGTTCATGTCACTGGTTCCCAGTTTAAAGTCTAGACTTCGTTGATTGGTTCCCTGTGGGGGAGCGTCGGACTTAAAGTGACAAGATATTAAAACATTCAAGTGTGCAAGATTCTTTTCTTAATAGGAGTGAAAGAAAGAAATTCTTGATTGTAAATGACCTTAGAGTTAATTCATATCACAAAGCCCTCCACAATATTCAGTTTTCATATTCTGCAATGCAATATTACAATATTCCTCCTCAGTTCTCTTGCCAGTAGTTGCAGGTCTCTTTTATACACGACATCTTCCTGTGTGTGTGCTGGAAGTTTCCAGAAATTCATCTTTCTGTCCAGAGGGATTAGGATCGCAGCAGTTGCAAGCAGAAAACTGAGCAGAGGGAGGATGAGGAGGACGGTCTTCATACACTAAGAGCTCAAAGTAAAGTAAAGTAAAGTAAAGTAAAGTAAGGGATGTTTACGGAAGGAAGCACTTGCCAAATCTACAACACAGAAGACTGATTATGTTTGTTTTGTAACGCAGAGTTATAGAAAGCCACCGGCAGATACATATCTAATAGATGTTTCAGTGGTGAAAGACATTCAAAACAAAACTCCAGAGGGAGATCTGTCTGCTGCATAAATTCTGAGCTGGGCGTTAAATATACGGTACGGCAATATATTAACGCCATAACTAAATGTCTTCGTGTCTCCCTGGGGAAAAACAAACTGTCTGTAAATACAGCAGGGAGAAGCAAAGCATGCGGAAAGACGAAGATAAATGTTCCAGCGTTTATCAAGCCGATTTATTTATTTTTTATTTTTCTGCAACCGTTACAAGAATTTTGCAACAACACGTGCAAGCGGAGCAGCAGAGGGGGTCAGTTCAGCTGCTCTACTTCCATTTAGTGAAACATGGAGACAAATGACCATGGGAAATTTTAAATTGGAGATGTATTTTAACCATATTATTTTCCATCTTATTTCCAGCTGACTTTCCTGAAATTCAACAATCAGATCTCTGGTTTAGCTGTAAATAACTGAGTGACACAGTGTGTGTCCAGAGACTGAAATTTTGTCTAAAATTGAACTTCTTGGCCTACAGGAAAAAAAGTATGTTTTAGCGATTGGAGCATTAATTGGAAAATAATTTCGGAGGCCTGTTCTAGAAGAACTGCAAAGATCTAAAGCTCAGATAGTGAAATTTGTTGACAGGCCAACTATTAGACCCAAATCTGACCTTTAAGGACTGACATGTTCTGGTCAGGTGATATAGAAACTTAAATCATTAAATCTCCATTCAAAATACTACTAATGAAGAAAACCATGTCTGTCACCCCAACACACTGTTCCTACAGCTTCTGTGCAGTATAAATTTAGGTTAGCTGACAAGCAAAACATACCACACTATTCAGATATGCATTTATTTGTACACATTTTGACACTCCTACATTGTTTTCTTTCCTCTTCACAATTTAACAGAACAAAATTGAGTCTGCAGCTGCTCCCCCTGCAGCCTCTCTGTGACCCCTAACAGAAATAAATAAATAAATAAATAAAATTTCAGAATTGGCTCCCCTTCATTACGGTGCAGCACTTGAACTACGCTGTTTCTGCTGAGCAGGGCCACGCTCGGCGCTGCACGCTGACATTTGAGCAATGAGCACACGCTCCTGAAATAGACTCGGCATCGGCACGTTGCATCACTGTCCTGCCTTCTCTGAGCGTAAATCATACGACAAGCGTTTCGTATAATACGAGCGCAGGTTTTTACTATGTGGCACACGTGGGGCTGCACAGTGGTTGGTAGCACTGTTTCTTTGCAGAAAGACGGCCCTGGGTTTGATTCCTGGCCCGGGGTCTTTCTGCACGGAGTTTGCATGCGTGGGTTCTCTCTGGGTACTCCGGCTTCCTCCCACAGGTTCCTTCCTCAAGTTAATTGGTCTTTCTAACTTGTCCCTAGGTGTGAGTGTGTGTGTGCATGGTTGTTTGTCCTGTTTGTCTCTGTGTTGCCCTGCAACAGACTGGCGACCTGTCCAGGGTGACCCTGCCTCTCGCCCGAAACGTTCGCTGGAGATAGGCACCAGAACTTCCCGACCCCACTAGGGACAAGGGTGTAAAGAAAATGGATGGATGAGGGCACACACGTGTTGTGATTAACTGCGGCTGCCTGTGTTGTGCCTGAAGCGTCAGAGGTGCTTTCAATGGGAGCTGGGGGGTCGGCGCTTGTGTTGATAGTCTGCCTGCAGCAGGAGCCAGATCGGTCCCTCCGAGGCGGAAACACAGAACTCGTCCTGCGTCTGGCATCGGCTCCGAAATCAGAGCGCAGGAACGTTTTGTATCCGAGACTGCGGAGTGCAACACATATATGTCTGCAGGACGATTTGGGCGACTCCGAGATGTCTGATTAGTGCTTCTTTAAATACAATAAAACACGATTTCTAAACCTGAGGGCGCGACTTTTATTCAAATGAACACAAAACCAGATTATGACAGGTACATTTTAGCAGCATGAAAAGGCGGGAAGGAATCGTCTTTTATTTTTTTTGCATGTAGGTAAACAGAGAGATTTTACACAATGATAGGAGAAAAGTGGACGTAGAGTTGAGAATGGAAAAGAAGGGAGAAACAGGTGAAAAGATTTCCATTTGTACTTTTGCAAAACCATGTATGAAAATTGCAATGTACAGTATCCTTACAGTGCTTTTCTTTAAAGGGACTTGTTGCTGTTTTCATTTCCTTATAAAGCTGGATGACTTTACAAAATGTTTCTGGATTTAAAGAACAGTAATGAATGTTGCAACTATGCAGTGTTTTGTTTCTACTTTGGACGAACTGAATTCCTAAGTTAAGCAAATAAGTTAAACTAGCGTCCTAAAGTGGAAAGCTTGAGGTTTGTAGCAATGTTAAGCTCCAACATGGCCGCCGCATGACTAACACACAGCGACGCTTGAATTTCTAAGCTCGGCTCACGTTCTTACAGTTTCCATCTCATTAAATGAGTCACCAAATAGTCTGTGACTGTTTAATGTTTGCATGCATAAAATCCTGGGCAAATTTTTTTTACTACTAGCTTGTTTTGCTAATGCCAGAAAGGTTGCATAAAAATGAGCAATTAGCATGTGTTTCGTTTTATGGTAATTTAGCGAACATGTTATGAGACGGCTGGTAAAACAAAACAGGGCTACTTTTTTTCTATTTCTTTTTCTATTTTTTTTATTTATTTATTTTTTGCACAAGCTCAGTCGTGTTTTTAAAGCTTTTGTCCCCGAATTTATGTGATAATCAATTTGAAAAGCTGCATTTCTGCCCTCTTTATCACATGTTATTTTTAGTTTGGCGATCTGAAACCTGTAAGTGTGACAAAAACAAAAAAAAAAGGCAAAAATAATGAGAAGAAATCCATCAGGGGGGAAATACTTTTTTCACAGCTCTGTTGGTTTCTTATTCGGTGAAAAGGGAAGTGAGCCGAAAGCACTCGCAAACGTGTTTTTAACATTTTTAAGCTGCTTGATCCTCCTTCCAGGCACAGATGATTAGGTGACCCCCTCAGTGCGCTGTTAGACAAAAAAAGCCGCACAGTTATGTGCTGACATATAACCACAGTGAGAGTGTGTGACACAGACCTCAGAGGTGAAAATGCTCCCAGTCACCTCGTGTTGTTGCACCTCACAGTTCAAACTGCTGATCTGCAGACGAGAACTTCCTGCTCCTTTATAACTTCATGTCACCTTGGAAGTTAGCTCTGTTGTCTTCTGAGAAACCGAGACGCTGAGTAGACTTAAGAGTTTAGGGTTAAGCTCTTTCAGGTTTGATGCCTTTATTCAGTTTCTTTTTTTTTGTTGTTGTTTGGGGTTTTTTTTTTTTTTTTTTTACAGACTGTTAGTGAAGTTCAAGTGATGCCGCTTATCGCGCCGGTGTTTTATCTGAAACTCGAAACAGGAAGCAGTTCGAGTGCAAGCTTCTTCAACTTCCCTTTGTATTGTGTGACACAATCGCCGGGGCTCTTCTCAGAGAGGGCCACAACTTTTGACTGCAGCTACGATAGAGAAGATAAAATCCTCAAACTAGTTGCTTTCAAAAGCTAGCGACATTCTTCTATTTTTCTTCCGTACTCTGCGTGATTGAGCAATGACTCTACTTCTGAGCTTTTTTGCATGTCTAAGAGCAAAGGTGAGGGATACATGAGGCATCACTGGCTTAATGATGCATCCCAATAAGCTGGGACTGACGTTTGCATCTTCTTTTTGTGGTTCAGTTCTTCAGCTGAAGCTGCAACAAAGAAGAAGCAGAGAAGCGGTGGAGAGCTGTGGAGTCATGCCTCGTAAGTAAATCCTGGAACCAATTTATGCTTTTTTTTTAATATAACTAAAGCTAGACACGAATGTGGTTCT
Source organism: Alfaro cultratus (assembly GCA_903066825.1). Classification (NCBI taxonomy): domain Eukaryota; kingdom Metazoa; phylum Chordata; class Actinopteri; order Cyprinodontiformes; family Poeciliidae; genus Alfaro; species Alfaro cultratus. Next base: position 9,762 of record CAEFZX010016401.1, on the reverse strand, counting down.
CTTTTATGCAGACGATAAAGACTTCCTTTAATAATGACATCTTTATAAGAGATAACGTACCCGGTTCAGTCTGCAGTTTTAACTCCAGTCAAACTAAAAAAGACTCAATATGTAGTTTTCATCCACGTCTGCTCAGTAACGGTGAACTTTGCACACGCTACGTTCAAGAGCGTAAATCCCATCATTATTGGAGGGGAACCATAAACAGGAAAGTCTCTTAAGAGGAATTTTGTGGGGGTCGGCAAGGTTACAGTGAAATGTAACGTAAGATATGATTTAAAAAGTTTATAAACCACATTCAAGCTGCAGGACCAAAAATGACTAGTAATGCAGATCAACAAACTATTGAGAAACAAAACTAAAATTCAAATGTTGCTTCTATGCAAATTTTGTTCAGTCTGACTGATCTAATCTCTGCTACACCTTTATAAAAATGTAAGGTTCTAAATAAAAAAGCTGATAATGACTATCTGCTCTTAATAAAATTCCTCATAAACATTGATTTATTGTAATGGCTCCCAATATAAGTTATGGGCTATTTAAATTATAACTTAAGTTGCTTTATTTTTAAGCCTTTTTAAGTTTTTCCAAGTCCTGAGAACAAACAAGTAGATAGAAATTAATATCTGGGAGATATTATAACTTAAACGTAACATTTAAAGCACCAGGGTTTATATAGAAAAATATTCAGATTTTATTTTGTGGTTTTAAAGGCTCTATGTTGAAGACGGTGAGAAATAAAGGTATAGCTTTGTTTTTTTCTACCTGTTCTCTCTTCAGTTCTCGTCTCCCACACAGAGCTGGTCCAGTCCTCAGCCCCTCCGTCCCGTTTCAAACTCTTCTAATCAACTAAAAGAGTTAAATAATTAAATATGAATGAGATATTTGCTACCTTTGACAAAAATAAACGTAAGTCTATGAAAGCAGTGTCGCAGTTTTGCCAAAGTAATGAAATAACGAACTGCAGTCTGATTTTTATTGTTAATGTGTTTCACTCTATTGAGCAGTGAATGTAAATAAAAGATTTACATGTCTTTTGCTTTAAGTATTTACTTACTGGAGGGTTGTTATTTGTGCTGCAGAGCCACCGCTAACAGCTAGCAGCTAGCAGCTAGCACATGAAATAAATGTCCTCATGACCCAAACAAGTTCTAAACACTGACAGTAAAAGTTATCAACCAAAGCATCAGATGAGGGAGGGAAAAAGTTGCAGGAATGCCTCAAGAAGGCTGGATACTGCTGCTTTTCTAACTTCCTGGGACAGCTGTCTGTGCTGCATTGCTAATGCGATGACATTTTGTTCTCGGTATCATGCTAACATTATAAACGTATTGAAAACATGAGTGCAGTGAGGTTTGACTACATTAATAACTGATGAATGTATTTAGGTGAGTAAAGGGATTTAAATAGGCCTTAATACTTGAATCCTGAACAGACTGTGGAGATAAAGGAAGGATTCACTTAAAAATACTATACTTACCAGAAAGCAACATTCATGAGATTAAGTATATATGCTAGCCTGTTTTCCTGTGCTTAATTTCAACATGTCTTTTAACACGGCTGTTTCCTTGGCAGCTGCATGTGCAGAAAAGCCTCGTTGTCTAACCGTGTAACGCAGGTGCAGCAACTTCAGGTTGAGGTTTCTCTTTCTCAGTCAGCACTGTGAGAATCACCTCTGGCTGTTTCTGGTCTGAATGGGATTGCGGTGAAGACAAATCCGCCGTCCCCCGGATGAGACGGCACTTTCCGTCTTCAGAAGCACGTCGTCCTGGGAATATTCAGAAACTGTTTTGACGCCGCTCGCCGGATGATTTTCAGTTTCCCATTAAGCTAAGAAAAAAGAAGAAGAAAAAAAAGTGCTATGTTTCAGCTGCTTCCAGAGCTTTTAGCTCAGCAAACCGCACCTCCTCTCCCTTTTGTTCATTTTCATTACAAAGCACTTTAGAAAATGTGTCATTGTGCTGCTTCCCACTGCATGCATTAATATGATCGTGTTCTCACACATTTCTGCGTAGATGTAAAACTTTTTTGGCCTTTAATTACTCCGAGCCACGCTGCCTTTTTCTTCATACATCTGCTCATTTATAGCCATTATTTATTTTCGTGAACTGCGGGTTTCTATCCTTGCCCTTCACAGTTGTTCTACTGATGTGACACAAATATCTTCTTTTTTCATTCATCACAGCTGAATTAACCCCCTGAAAACCACTCATATGGGCCACCTCTACATTCATTCAACACATACAGATTATTTCTTCCGTTGCAGTTTAACTCAGTTGCTCTCATCTTAGTTGCCACACAGCAGCGGCAACAATGCTGAGATTAGTCAGAGCCTTTACAAAATGAGACGTGCAGAATGCAGCTTTCCACCCTTAATGATGACAATTGGAGCAGTTGATGTTTTCATCATCGGGCTTGTTGAGGAAGCGCCACATGTGGGCGTGACAGCGAGTTGCGACGGAAGCCACGGTGAAACGCCGATCAGACGCAGTTTGCTTTACCTCTGCTCTGGTCCGTCTCGTTCTGGTTTGCAGTGGCGAAATGCAAATGGGTCATTCGCACGCCTACGTGTTGACCAACATCTTTTTTTTATTCTTTCTACACGGAGTCTTTGTGTCGGGTCTACTTGCGGTGACAAAGAGTATTAAGCTCTTCTTTTAAAATGCGAGTGAATATTTAATTTACTGTAACTAGAGAAGTTCATTTTCAGACGTTTTCAGGATGTTCAGACCGGAAAAGACAAGAAATGTATTTTATCTTATGAAAAGGATGTAGTAAAAACTTCAAACCATGTTGTATGATTTAGTTTTTTCTGGTTTGCACGCCTGGGTTTTTCCCTACATGTGTGCCCACATCCTGAGCAGTGCAACCGTCTACAACTGTGCACAGGTTTTAAGCCTCACCTCATTTCTTTCTCGTTTTGGGAAGTAGTGCTCTCCAGGTTTCGTCTTTCAGATTTTTGTCTGCTTTGTGACATCTTCTCTTTCCAGACCTTGTGCAACAAATGCTGCACTTTGGACGTAAAAAACACAGAGAAATAGTTCTTAAAACAATGACTCTCTTGTTGGTCTATAACTAAACAGTAATGTCTGCATGTCAACTATCTGCTTGTCTACCTTAACACAAATGCACTTCTTCCTCCTTTCAACAAGGTTTAGGTAGATGTGTGTTAAGAGGATTTTATTTTTTTTACTGTTGTTTTTGAAGCATATTTTGGAGGTCAGACACTGATGTTGGACAAGAATGTCCAACATCAGGCCAATCAAGCTCCTATAAACTAAACTTCTTCATCCATGTTCCTATTCTACTTGTCCAAACCGTAAGTTGGGAGGATATAAGTATCCAAAATGTCTTGCTAGGCCAAAGCATCAGGAGCCTGAGATGCCCCACAACATAAACCCTTCTGCACCAAACATTGCTCTCCACACGAAGGAGTCAGTCAGTGCCAAGCCCAGACTGGTCCTTTGGATTGGCAGTCAGAAATAACTGAAGAAGCTGGTCTAGAGTCCAGATGTGACGTGGTTTATAGAAGAACATTCAGTGCTTTGGAATGATGATGTGAGACGCGGATGGAGCCGCCTGGAAATCCAATGCGCTCTCTTTGAGCTAATCTGAAGGAAGTCTAGAGCTATGCACCTACTAACTCTGAAGAAAATGGCCGACCTTTAAAACTTTGCACTTCAGCATCTCTGGTTTGAGGTTTTATGTGACCTACCGCTTGGTGGCTGAGTTGCTATCAAAAGAGATGCCATGAATATCTGTCCATCTGTCTTTCTGACTGCCTACCTACTTATATATTACATGTCTAGCAACCTACCTACCTAGCTACCTATCTAGCTAGCAACCGATATAGTTAACTACTTACCCACCTCCCTACATACCTAGCCACCTACCTGGGTAGCTACCTCCCTAGCTAGCTACTTACCTACCTCCCTACATACCTAGCTACCTACCTGGGTAACTACCTCCCTAGCTAGCTACTTACCTACCTCCCTACATACCTAGCTACCTACCTGGGTAGCTACCTCCCTAGCTAACTACTTACCTAGCAAGCTTCCTATCTAGTTACTTACCTACCTCCCTACATGCCTAGCCACCTACCTGGCTAGCTAGCTAGCTCCCTACAGTTCAAGCTACCTAAACAGATAGCTAGCTATCCTGCCTACCTGTTTACCTAGCTAGCCACCTACTTGTCTAACTAGTTACCTAGCAACCTGCTTAGCTAGCTACCTACCAGCTCGCCACCCAGCTACGTACCTTTTGTATTCCTTTTTAAAATAAATATTTTCCTTCCTAAAATGCAGGACTATTTGCATTAAATTTTCACACTTTCTATTCTCATGCAGATTTTCACCATTAGCTCAGACTTTCACTGTGAGAGATTTCTGCAGGTGCTTTCCTACTTCTCAAGATCACATAGTTGTCATGACACCCTGAATCAAAACTGTGACTTTTCGCCTCACTTTCACACGGTATTTTTATACCTTGTGAAAAAGTGAAGGCTTATAGACTTGCTAAAGAATTCAGGGTTCTCACTCCACTACATGCGATGATCTAAATTAAACCTTCCACTAGAAAGAGCCTGAGCTAATCATGGTGGAAGTGAACCTTCTTCACTATTGAGAGCATGTTTAAAGTCTCACGTCTTGGGGTTATGATGGATGTCTTTTCTTCTGCATATCTGAAGCACTAGAGTCTGGTCTTTGGGGTTTTGTGACATTTGGAAATGTATTGGGCAGTTTAACCAGCTGACCAGTTGGGCAGTAAAGCAGAATGCAGAGAAAGCTTTCAGTTCACACACAAGGGAGGACAAAGCACTCATCAGCAGCGGAGAGAACATAAAAACACCATCAAGACCAGATAGGAAGTGATGCTGCTGGATGTTTTCAAAGTTTAAAGACCAGCAATGTTAGTTAGTCACTCAAGCACATAATGGGGTCTTTTCTCTTTGACCTGATCCCTCCCCTCTCTGTTTCTGTCTCTTCACTTTCCATTTGGTCGGCTGTTCTTTTATTCTTTCTTTCTCGCTAGCTCCTTGTGTTTTAGTCTTAACACTTTAAACCTTCCACTTTACAAAAGATGACTCCCTACTCATCCCTCCATCACACCCACCACTCATTCTGACTGAGGCAGGTTCATGCCCAGCGTAGCGCCCCCCTTGTGAAAGAGTGAGGGTCCTAAAGAGGGGTTGATGTCTCTGGGGTGCGCAACAGCAGAGTGACAGTGTGCAGCGACGTGAACTGAGGCTTAAGCAGGTACCCGGAGTCTCGCTCGGAGTTGCTAATCCAGTCAAATGGCTGTGTGTGTGTGTGTCTAAAAATCAAGAGGGACGTGACTGGGACAAAGGCGCATTATCTGCTGCGGGCTCCAGTAGACGGGGCTTGACTGAGACCATGAAATTGTCGACTTGGCATCTTCGATGACCTCTTGACCTCGTGGCTAGCCACTGCGAAATGATTGAATACTTTGTTTGTGACAATTCTGGGAGAAATGTTTGACTTTTTTAAATACTACCTACTAATGCTGAGAGACATTTTCACTGAATGAATAAAAAAATCTAAGAAAAAATTAGCCACTATCCGTTGTACAGCAAGATTGGAGGTATTAACTCCAATATTTGTCAAAGTTGTTTGATTTATTGTCTGTTTATCTACCACTCAAGTTAAATCCTACGTGATGGAAATATGAATCTAACGAAAGCAGCCCCAGAATTTGTTTTGTTTTATAAAAAGTCACATCCTTATCAGCATTTTTGCTCATGTGCCACTTTTGAAGTTTGTAGGACCTGGAATCCAGGTTTAATAGAAATAAATAACATAAACTACCAAGCCTCTAACCTCTGTGTGTCCACAGACCTGTAGTTTCCAGAAGTTCGGCTGTTTTAGCTCAGCGTTTTGGACGCGTTGCCGTTCCACTTTGAGTGATTTCTGGCCCGTTCCAGCAGCTGCTCTCGGAACCACTTTCCAAAAACACAACACATTTTATTTTATCATTGTGCAAAGATATAAAAGGCTGCAAAACGATAGCAGACATTAACTGTTCTGAAATGGTAATCAGGCAGAGCTTAGGCTGTTAAAAACAGCGATAATTGTGCCCATCAATAGCTCTGTTTGTGCCCAACCGATGAAGGGAAGATCCATTTGGAGCCATCTCGCTCTCCTCAGGTGCATTAATCGGCACGCAGCAGCGTTAATGCCCACTGTGCTTTTTCCTCTCCGTTTCATGTCTTTATTCTTCTTCCAGCTCTTAAAAGTTCAGCTGCCTTCCACCAGCAGAGACGGGGATTGGATCGAGCACAGGTGAGCAGAGCAGTCGCCTGAGATGAAACTGGTTCATTTTTCTTTTCTGTTTTTTTTTTTTGCCTTTAAGAGGCTTAGCAACAAGCGACGTCGTTCCAGTGACTCTGGGTCATAGAGAAAATCTGAAGGAGGAAATAAAAAACCCCTAAATGAGCTGAAATATAACCATCTGCTCAGAGTATGAATAATGTTACAGGAGCATGAGGTTCAACGCACATTTATTCACTAAATCTGTGGTTGTGCCTCGATTACTTTATCTGAATTTAGTAGAGATGTAAGTGGGAATGTATATAAATTGCATCTCGGTTACCAGTGGTTGAAACATTTAATCTAGCTCTCAGCTTTGCAAGAAGTGGATAGCAGAAATAAATTGAAAATAATAGTGAACTCTTAAAGGCACTGCTTTGCCAAAAGTATTGAGGACGCAGGACCTCCAGTGACATCCGACTCATAAAACATGGAGTTTAATATTGAGCTGCTTCACCTTAATGGCGGCGTTTCTCAATTCCAGTCCTCCTGTCCTGTAAGGCATATTTCAAATATATCTCAGTTTCAGAACACCTGATCCAACACCTAAAACACTGCGGTGCTCAGTCTGGTCCCTGAGGACCGGGATTGAGAAACGCTGGTCTATGGAGAAATAAGACGTTCCTGTGACGTCACAGTTCCACAGCAGAAACCTCAACACACTTTTTACAAGTCCGGTATCATGGGCTCTGTGTGTTTTCACAGCATTTAGGCAAAGTGGCAGAACTATTTGAACAATAACAGCTGGAATTTGTAGATCAGAAGCAAAGTTCATTAGCATCTGACCCTAAAGTCACTTGATCAGTTCCTCATTCTGACTTGGATTCATTAATCTGGACAGGTTTGCCAGTATCACTGGCCTTTATGTGATTGTTTCTAAAAAAGAAACTCTCGGCTAACGTGATTAGATAATTGTAATGTTTGTTTTGCAGGCTGAGCACGGTCACAAGCAGAAGATCAGGAGTGAGTCAGGGAGTCCCGAGGCAATCAGGATGCGGATCCTGGATGGTAAGTGACACACTGCGTCACGGCGGAGCCACTCCAGTTCAGGCTGGTCTGACAAATACTGTCCAGCATTTAAGGCCCCATTCTCATTCTTAAAAAAACAACAAAAAAACGACCTTTGTTTGCTTTGTCCGTTCTCTAGAGAAGCTTCAATCCAAACACGTTCAGCACAGAAACGTTCGCCTTGCTGACGACTCGAACAACAAGATGGCCCACAGAGCGGGGCCCGTAGAGCTGATCCACAGAAACATCCTGCCTGTGGACGCGGGTTTCAAACAGGCCGACATGCGTAAGTCATGCTGGCATTTTCTGTTTGCCTCATAAAGCACAGCATCGACATTAATCTACTATGAGAAAACTGTCCACCAAAACACTGAACTTTTGTGCAACAGCTAACGTTGTACCACGCAGTTGCTCCCTTGTTGTAGAGAAGATATTAACTTATGTACTGAGTTAATTAATTTGTCATTTGGCTATTTAAAAGCCGCTAAACGGAGCAGGTGAAAAACATGTTAAGTTATATGTTATATGTTAACAAACAACAGAGGGAGCTTTGAAAAGTTTTCTGCCTTTCTTTGGCCACGTTTCCTTTCTGGGAGATGTGATCCAGCTGAATAGCAAGTGAAGATGATGAAATCTCAGAGTAACATTTTAACTAACCCCAGAAATCCAGGGAGTAAACGCATTGAATGTTATCGACGCAAAAGCTTAGAGAAACTAAAACAATAATCGAGTCAAGATCATCTTAGATTTACATTGTACATCCAGGAAGTCGATCTATTGCTTTTCTTCAAAGCTTCCAATAACCTTCACATGAATCCAGGATTCATTTGTCTCCCAAACTCGGCCCACTTAAAAACCGCTAAACCGCTGCAACGCCTGTGCATCTGCAAAACACTTCCCCCAGTCACTCCAGGAACAAAACTTTTGTAAAACGCTTCTGTCCCAATCAACAAGTTCTCACTGTGCAACTGATTTTTAAATTATAGCTAGCTGCAACATGAGCGTAGATAAGCCAACTCTAATTGGGCGGACGACAGTGAATTTCATCAAAACTCTGTTCTTAGGGGCGTACTGTGGTGGCGCAGGGGTTTAGCACGCCCCACGTCTGGAGGCCCTAGTCCTCGACGCGGACGTCGCGGGTTCGACTCCCGGCCCTGACAACTGTCGCCGCATGTCCTCCCCCCTCTCCTCGCCCTCCTTCCTGTCTGCCTACCGTCACAAAAAAATGCGAGCCACCAGCACTGCAAAAAACTCTTCGGAGAAAAAAATGGGGAAAACCCCCCCCAAAAAACTCTGTTCTTGTGTTCCGAGTTGCAAAATTAGTTGGATTAGCCAAATGCTAAATGCTACCCTCAGCCACCAGGCTAACAAATCTTTGCTAGCAATTTATTTCTCTGCGGTCACATGTGAAAATCATGTGGCATGATTTTCACAAAAAAAATGGGGGTGTGAAATTATGTGTGTATCAAATATTGAATGTGATTGTAAAAGATAGCTAGAAAAATTAGCATTTCCTGTGCAAACGAGGTGTGAACGCTGCAGGCTGAAGGGTTTTTAGTGAAAACTGCAGAAGCGTTTGCAGTCGACTGCAAAAGTCTTGAAGAAATGTATCAAACGAGCAGAAAAAAAACAAGCAAAACGTGTTGAAAATGAGTGAAAACTTTAAAGGAGTATCAGCTGCTATCGCTAGCATACATGTTGTTTTGTTTTTACATGGCAGCCATATTGGATTGAAGGTTGTTGAGACCTTTCCCACCAGGAATTTCAACTTCAATGACTGTTCTGTTCATTTTTCCTACCATCTACCTCTGTTCCCTCATCTTTTGTAAATAAATGAGGAGGTGTGTGTCTATATTGAAGCTGTGATAACAACACACCCACATGTGCAGACCTCCTGACCGCATGTTGCTCCAGGCTCTCCTTCTCTAGCCTCCACCACTGATCCTGACGGCCGACGCCGTCTGAGAGACGCCTCGGCTTTACCGAACGCAGAGACCTCGTTAATCATTCATGCGCTCTCGTCTTTGCTTGAGAGAAACAAGTTGGAGAATCCCTCCTCGCTCCCATCGCTGCTGCCACCTTTAAGCAGCCGCTGCGTCTGTGAATGCAGGATTTAATCTTTAAGTAATCGCGTGGCACTCGACTGGAACTCTTAATTAACGAATTAACATCTCTCTTACACACAGCTGTCGAGGTCAAACCTCTAGGTTTCAAACAGCAACCGAGTCAAAATCGAGAGGAAGTATGAAAAATGCAGCCCGATAAAATTCTGCTTATGTATTTGGACGTATATTTCATATTAATGTTAACGGGGCTGAGAAATTGATGTCATATTACCAAACAAAACTGATGCAAAGACATTTTTAAACTTTTTTTAAGGCTAAAAAACAAAAAGTCAATTTCTGGCGACACTGCTTAATTTGTTTTC
>CAEFZX010016400.1:0-29771 GCA_903066825.1 Alfaro cultratus | reverse complement strand
CGTAGGGACAGATACAGGAAATCTTTCCTGCCTCAGGCTATCTCACTGTACAATAAAAGCTAAATTATTGTCCTGTATTAACCAATGCAATTTGCATAACTGCACTGTGGCACATTGCGGTTTATATATTGTATATACATATCTGCTCTTGAATCATTGTAAGGACTGCTTTTAAGTTGCATTTTATATTACTGCACTTTACAATTTATAATTATAGCATTTATATTGTATTTATTTTATTTTAGCTACAACTACTACTTGTGGTAATTCTTACTGTATATTGTCGCAATGCTGCAACTGTGAAGTAATTTCCCTGCTGGGATGAATAAAGTAATTCTATTCTATTCTATTCTATAACAGCTAATGAATGAAGTTGCAGGAAAATGAAGAAAATAAAGCTGATGTTTTTGTTAGACAGTTATTTGTGGTTTTGGTTTCCCACAAATTTAGTTCTGTTTTGAATGTTTTGCAACTACAATAAATCTTTGAAAAGATAAAATGATGAACTGGACAATGACGTGCAGCAACAGATCCTTATCTGAAGCAATTATTGATGTCTTCTTCTCCTTGGCATTGCGTTAACACACACGTCAAATGCTCTAGAGTAGCAAAGTGTCAAAGCATGAGGGGGTTACATCCCTCCTAATCAGTTTGGTCAGTTAAGTTGATTTGATGAGCACACCTTGGATGCTGCCTACTCTTTTTCATAGGAACACCTGTGAAATAATATTTTCAGCTTCAGGTAAAATTTCTCACTTTTAATGCGATTCATTCCATTTCTTTGATGCAGGAAATCACTTTGTGGAGGAAAGGTGACATAGTGAAAAAGAGCATGTCTCACCAGGCCATCATTGCTGCACAGCGTTTCGAGGGCTCCTCCAATCCAGAGAAGTCCCACAGTCAGAGTGCTGAGGACGGCAAGAGTTAAACCCCAGCCAGTCGGGCACTTCCACTTCCTGCTGTGTCTGAGTGAACACAGCTCAGAGGTGTCAGTCCAAATGTTGAGTGAGTGAGTGAATTCCAGTATGTGTGTGTGCGTGTGTGAAGGGAACAAACAGTGCCACTCTGGACTGGAGTTGTGTTGATTTGGGTTTAAGCATCTTGAAGCACTATCTACTTGGAGCAGGCCACATTCAGACTGATGAATCGATGCCAGCAAGTTTCTGTCTTTCACTGTTCCACGTAATCAGTCTGGAAGTGGTCTGTCTGCTTGATCTCTGTGGCATCTACTACAGCAGTCGCTTAGGAGGACATCTTCCAAAGGTGCACTTCAACCTGTCTCTCACAGGTGTGTTTGGGAGAGCGTTGAATGTTTATACGTGGCTGGTATATAGCACTGTGAGGAAACTGTAGTCATACAGTAGCTTTCTAAAGAGTGGCTAAACAATAGCATTTATCACACATCTGTGTGACACTTCACAGGAACCTGACAGTGTGATGGAAACTCATTAATAGGGTTATTTTGCGCCCATCTTCTGCTTTTTTCTGCAAACTTTGCCTGTATTTGGCAAACTTGGCTTGCTCCCAGAATCCCAGACAGGACGTAGCACACTTCATTAACATGACAAACATTGATTATCATTTGGAAGATATTTTCATACATTCCAATGCTGTCGTGAGCATTAGGCATGATTGTAAGGTACTTTTTTTAACCAACCTCTTACTTGTAGTACACATTCATCAAGCTGTTATAATGGATTCTATAACAAATGGAGTTTTAGTATGTTTATAATTGGTTGTTACAGTCACCAATGACTTGTTTCTGAGCCCAGCTTTCTTATTTTGCACTATGACATCCTTCTGTTTAGTTGTTTTCTGCTCTCTGTTCTGTTTGTGGCAGATGCAGTGGCAGGAGTTTATGAGCACAATTAAAAATATAACTTCTAATTATCATAACTATAGGAACATCAATCAGATGTTTTCTGGCAATTAGTGGTTCTCTTTGAGGTCTGATCTGCTGTTTTCTTAAGGAGTATAACTTGGGATTCTGACAGACATAAGAGTTTTAAAGTCAAATTGTCACTAACCTCCATCGGATTTTTATTCAGCTAAAAGTATGAAGTACAGGGGGTTGAGTTCTTAGTTTTGAAGCATTTCATGAATTGAATTTGAACAGATTTTTTACTTCGACGCTCGTAAGCCAATCAAGGGAAAATTGTGCTATTCCGAACACGTTCCAATACATTGGTTCATCTCTAATCAATAACATCTGGTCTCACTTCAATCTAATCACGCATAGACACTTGATTATGATGCTTTTACTATAATATCAGCAGAAAATGAAAGTTAAACAAGTAACATTGGTGTCTCTAATTTAGGACTTCTGTTTTCTTGTTGTTTTTAACCTCACAATGGACAGTTCATCAGTGGAACCTGAAGGTGAAATTTGCCTTCGGCGTTGATTCGTGTGTCTGTGTGTGATGACTTTGAAGTAACCTCTGCCTGTTGATTGTTTGCAGGCTGAACTTTGGCCAGTTGTGTCTCTGTATAGTTTAGTGCCAATCATCCAGAACACTCCCTGGGGTTCTCCTGTACCTTTCTTGAACTTGTTAAGCTGCTTTGGATCATGGTTTTAAATGTAAAAGAGAGGGTGGGGAGCAGCTCTATTTTAATGAGCTCTTAGATTCAATAAAAATTTCAAGAACTTTTTTCACTAATCAGTGTTTGTTTGTTCTTACACACACAAAGCGGAACTGTAAAATCTAGCTGACAGTAGACACTACCCCTACTGTCCCTACTTCATCCTTACTTCATACAACAGGTAAGCCCAAAATTACTTACGTCTTTAGCAGATTAGGGTTTAAATATCAATAAGTAATATTAATATTTCAGAGTTCCAGCTTGAATCTGATAGAAAGTATGATAAAGATCAGATAGATGGCAAAAAGGCTTTCTGACTTCAAGTACTTGGGGCTCATCACCAAACAAAAATCCTCAAAATGCCATTTTAAATATTCAATAAGCTGTGACTCCAGTAAATATCTTTCAACTTACTACTGAGATTATCTTTAATGTTTGGAAATACCTAAATGAAAAAAGAGGACATTTCCTGAAGGATTCTTCTGTAAATATTTAAAGATTACTAACTTCTTTTGATAATACATTAGAGACAAATAGTAGCTTGTACGTTTTTCAGTTTAATTTATTTATAAAGTTTTAAAAGTACATACCACAGTCTAAAAAGTGTGTTGAGCCGCACAGTCAATGTGTCACAAAGCCATATTTTGCTGAAATCACTCCAGATATCTACCATTCCTGGAAGATCTTCAAGCTGAAAATGTTTGCATTTCCAAAATAACTCAAACTGGGATTAAATAAACGTATCTATGGAAAAATCTCATTTCAAATCTTACCAAGTGTATTTCATAATCAAACTTTTTTTTTAAGTTAAAATAACAGATTTCATGAGACGAATCCTCAGATTTGTGTTAAATGAGCTGTTACTGATGATCTTGAAAGTATTACACCATTTTCTTTATCTTAGTGTGATTTAAAATATGTGGGGAGGGTTTCTGGAAAGGTGCCGCCATAATTTTAAAGGTATTAAAGTTAAAAAAAAAAAATCTTTGAATGGATTTCATACCATATCTTTAATATGGTAGAAGTGCAAAGCTAGCGTAGGTTTATTACATCAATGAACCTTATTAGCGTAGATTATTGTACATGTTCCCACAAGAATCACTACTACCCAAACCTTCTGCTCGATTTCTGTTAAGATTTGAAGAATGTGGGCGGGGCAACTTCTCTCGGGTCGTAAACCTGGTTAAATTCTGGTAAGCTGTTCTAAACTATCCACCTTTTGGGGTTCCATATAACATCTGGGTTGCTCAGATTGGGTCAGAGCCATCTCTTGGACCCTTGTTGGAGCTCCTGCTTGTTACCAGCCCTTTGGAGCGGCCTGGGCTTCTCTAAGCTTCTGCCAAGCACTCAGAAAATTAAAAGAACTGATCCGAACGAACGAGGGGAGCAAAGCTTATTCCGGCAGCAGCTCCCTCAGCTCATAATGTCATTAAGAAGATGGCTGGTGAAGCTGTGGTCAAGCTTTCAGAGAGCTGCACTACGATTGGTGCCTGAAGCAAGTCTGATGCAGTATGAATGGAACCTCTTGGACTGTTAATGTTAAATAAAAAAAAAGTCCTAAATGGGAAGAAGAAACAAGAAAAATATTTCATGTAGAAAACAGTTTTATTTGTGCACAATTGCAGTGATGTATCGTGTAAAGAAAAAATGATCACATAATATTATAAACAAACCCTTTGCACACAGGTCAAGACAGTCCAAGAATCTTGTTTAACCAGAATTAAAGAAAAAAAAAAAAAAAGCTCAAAACCTCTCAAAAATTGAGAACCCTGACTGTGACACATTTGCTGCTGTGTAAAGCGCAAACACTCCATGACTCAGAGCTGACTGGGCAACTTTTCCAGAACCTTTGTGCCAGTGACGGAAACAGGGAATTAGTCTGCTTTAAAATAATGTGCTTTTTTATACTCTGCCATTTTATTTGGAAGCTACTCACTGAAGTCACTTCCTAATAATGATTTCAAATCAGCCGAATTCAACGTTTTAATTCAAACTGATCATGAAAGCTTTCACTGGAGCTGCACGGAAACCAAATCCGCCACTAGGGGGCAGGTTTGAATCAAATTTATTCGCGCTCTAACTTGAGGATTGAGAAATCTGCAGAGACCACATTGGTATTAATGGCACTGCCGTATGCTGTTTTATCTTTTGGTACTGTTTTTGACAGTTTCCCAACGCGATGACTGGAGCTCCTTCAGAGGAAATGTTCACTGATCCAGACCCGAGTGTGTGAGATGAACACTGAGAAACAGCATGCAGGTGATTTATAGCAGCAAGCAAGTCCAGAACCTCTGTGGCCAATAGGAACATCCATCCATTTTCTGTTCACCCTTGTCCCTAATGGGGTCAGGAGGTCCAATAGGAACCAAATATCACATGAAACTTTTCACCTCATGGTACCCATTATGGTAGAATTCATGGAAAAGTGAAAACATAACCACTTTTTTTTTTTTTTTTGTGCTATGGGTCGGAAATACCAGGATGGATGGATATCAACAGGTACATTAAAATAAAAGTCACAGCTTTTGCAGTGGAATACAGCTGTCTGAACTTTCTACGGGTTTAAGCTGCGTTGTTTGAGTTCAGCCCACTCCTGCAGGTCTTTGTGTGAACAGGTGGGTTTATTGTTCAGCTAATGACTGGCGGAGGATAAGCTTTCAACTCATGTTTGCCCCTATACTAAGAGGATCACTTGAACGGAATCTTCCATATCTGCAACATGCATGAATCATGCATTTCTTGCAACACAAACGCAGCGTTTCATGCAGTATGGAAGTCGCACGTTGCCACGTTCAGAGGGTCACAGACTCATCTGGGATTTATATATATATATATATATATATATATATATATATATGTATATGGTTCAGTGTTTCATATCCCAATTACAACTATAAAGTACAGATATAAACTGGCACTGTTAAACTCACGTTACAAAGGCAAACAACGCGCTCAATGCCGTTTAGACTTAATTTTCAGTTTCCCTCAAATAAGTAACGAAATGCAGGCGTGTATATAAAGAGGTCTTGTTTGTTGTGATCAGGAATAAAAAAATAAAATAAAAAATGACAAAAACACCTTGCCTTATGGATTTTTTTTGTGCTCCATCAGGGGAAGTAACAAAAGGTTGGTCACAGATTTGCAGGTGAGGGAGACATTTTCCAGCATAATAAGGCTACTTGTGCCTTCGCAAAAATGTTCAAAATATCCAAGGATGCTAATCCATCTGGATCTTAAACTGACAAATGGATTATGGCAGAAATTATTTATAGCGGGTCCACAACAGAACCCCTTCTTGAAAAGCAACTTTTAAACTGAACTGGAATCTTGACTGAGCTGATTTCCCTACAACTTAATTTCCTGTACCAATAGAATGGAATGGAATAAAGGGTTCCTAACTCGTTTAATTCAAGTGCAGTAGGTTTTTTGTACCTACACAAATCTACTGTGTTTACCATCCAAGATGTATTTAATCTGTTTTTCCTCATATGTTGTTCTGTTCTGCTTGTTTGTGTTCAGTGGCGCTTTCAATGAAACCTAGTTCACCTAAACTACTCCAGCGATTTTGAGTTGAACGTCTGTGTGGTGGGTTGTTTTCCCCCATGTTTCAGACAGGCCGTGAACGCAGCGCAGAGATAGCGCCGCTGCTCCCCCTGCTCTGACTGTTCCAGTCCGTATCCACCCCGAGGTGTGCGCTGCCTCTCTCTCTCTCTCTCGGCTGAGCTGCACACGCCGGACTGGCTTTTTAACAAGTTTTAAACTGGAACAAGCTTCGGGAGGCACTGGGGAAAGGCAGGACATTGCTGCGAGTTATTGAGTTTTGCTATGAATGGGATGAAACGAGGCGGAGGAGACGGCATTCCTGATTTTTTTCCCCCTCCTCCAAATAGCGACAGTAACTGACATAAACCGCCGCCTGTCCGCCTTGTTGTCCCAGTGGAGCCTCTTCCTCTTCTTTTTTTTTTGTTTAGGGTGAAACTAAACTCGCTGTGAATGCGAGCAGTGGCGCGCTTTTCTTTTTGCCCGCAGCCCGGAGACTTTCAGGGGAATATGCTCAGACACTTTGCGCCTGTCGTGTTTGGACTGCGCGGGGCTAAGCCGTGATGAGGAGGGAATTAAACGGCGGTGAAACGCCAGACGGAGACAGCGAAAGCTAAAAAGCTCATCACCCCACCAGCAGCGGACGGTGGCGAGCGACCGGAGCGGACAATTCAAGGTACTCTGACCACATTTCTCAACACCAGCCTCCTGCCGTGGGTTTTGTTGTTCCCCTGTGTGATAAAATGATGGAGAATCAGAGAGGAGTTAGCTAATAATACAGTGCACGTGCGTGTCAGGGAGGAACGACCGAAGCCAGACTGGCTCGAGGGGAGGGGGTGTGGGGGGCTCCCGTTTCCCCAGAAACCAGAGAGAACGGCACACCGGTCCTCCATTCAAAGGAGGATCGATTGAACGCTAATCGGCGCTTTTCTTTTAGCATAAGTTTATACATGTGATGGTAATATTTAATCGTTTGATCACCACAGGAAAGATTAGGTAGATATTTCACTCTAAAATCTTGACTAGTCGTTCCAAACTAGTGCCACTTACACAGGAGGTCGATTCTTGATGGGTTAATTATGTCTTCGATCGTTTTTCTTAACCGATTCTGATTAGTTTTGATGCATTTAAAGAATGGCCGGGGTTGTTCATGTTTTAATATTTGACCTGGGAGAAAATCATGGGAAATCTGTTTTCACCCACCTAGACTAGCATCTCTAATCAACACTGCAGGAGTTCAGTATATCTACCTGTACAGACTCATTCAGTAAATTCAAATATTATCGAAAAGCACATTGACTAAAGGAACGTTTAGTGAGTGAAACACAATCATATAGATTAATTATACCCAGATAAATGTTTGAAAGCCTTTATGATTACAATTTTCTACTTTCAGCTAATGAGAACATAATATTTAAAATAATATATCAGACCAATAAAAAAACACAACCTTGTGCTTTGTGAAAAGTATGTTTAATACCTGTTTAAAGATTATTTTCAACATATACTTTTAATCTGACAAGACTCATCGGGATGTATATTCAAATTTACTGTATGGGACTGTACACCTACCTAGAACAGCAGGGAATTTTCCAGTTTCCCAACCCTGGTCCTCAATGCACACTGTCCCACATGTTTTAGATGTTTTCCTGATCTCAGCTGATGAGTGCTTAACATGTTGAACTGCAATCAGGATCAGGTGTGTTACAGCAGGGAAACATCTGAAACATGCAGGGCGGTGTCCCTCAAGGACCAGTCTTGGGGAAACACGGGTGTGGAGCTCACAGTGTTAATACAATACCAAGGAAGAAATACAAAGGTAAGGGTATTAAAGGAGCAAGGTTTTATAGTGAGGAATAATAGGCCATTTGTGAACTATTTGAAGGTCATCATTTAAGGGGATTTCCTTTTCAGTTAAAAGAAAAATGGTGGCTAATCTTTCTAGAAGTGAACCTCCTAGCAAATTCATCTCAAGATCAAAGTGTGTAATGCTCCTAGAAATAATAATAATAATAATAATAATAATAATAATAATAATAATAGTAAAAAAAAAAAAAATTAAAAAAAAAACACAGACTCTTCAAACCTCAGTTTGGATGTTAGATGTCAGTTCATGTTGGGATGCTTACAGGAGTTTGACTTATTACGGAGGGTAAAAAGAAAGCATGTCCCCTTAAGAAGAGCCATTTTCAGCTGTTTCTGTCAAATGCAATGACTCATAGGGTGTACTAAGTTCTTCTATTTTAGTTTCATCTTTCTTTACTAGATAATGATAGAGAATTTTTGGATATTTGAGGTTAGATTAACTGCAAAAGGGGTCAGGCCATTTGCATAACATCCACTTATAAAACCTATAAAGGGTGAACTTTCCTTCCTCCGAAGCTGTAAATAAAAACATTGTTTGGATTAACTGAGATTATTTACCTCCCGAGAGCTGGATCAGTCAGAAGTACCATGAGGCGCTGATCTACTGGATCAGTCTGTTCTGTTTCAAAATGATTGGATGTAAAGTGTTGGATTCCAGATGAGGTTTCAGCCACATGGGCGTGTGTGAAAGCTCTTCTCTTGTTATCTGAGCCACATTTCCCATGGTCTTTTAAAACCTACTCTCCCTATATTGGTTTTCATTGTAACGATGAATGCATGGAAGGCTTAAATGCTTGTTTAACCGCACCGTCCAGCAGCTGACAGGGGAGAATATACACACACACAAACTAGGTTTTAGGTCAATGAGTATTTATACTCAAGCTCAACTGAAAACATGCTAGGTCCAAAAAATACTTCTACTGTCATTTGTTTTACCAACTCTAAGCCTGAATGCTCCCAGTTTAACTGATTAACCAGCAGAGTTGTTAAAAGATGGTCTAATGGTCCAGTCAAAGTCCAATCCTCAACCTGGCAGGTGTTTTGGTGAAACTGAGGAGCTTTGGATAAGCATGTCAGCATTTATCCCCAAGTTGCCTACTGAGCATCAGTTGCTGTGTTTCCATTTTGAGTGAGTGCAAATCTTTGTCTGTATTCTGCCAATGTTAAAAAAAAGATAATTTTGCATTTGAGGTGTTTCCATTAAATAAGAAACACAATTAAAACCACACATGAATGAGCTTGTTCACGCGATAAGACACTAACCATGGCAGTGACAGATATAAACAGAACATATAATTCAGCCATGGCGCTAGCGCTTATCGTCTATCAGCCATCAGAGGAGTCTTATTCAGACAATGTAGTGACAAACTTCTTATACTTGGGAGCGGCTATGTATTCTGCGTTTTGAGGATTTTGTAGTCTGCAATTTTACAGAAGAGCTACGGATTCAACACTTTCAAATGACGCATAACTTTTTATGAACTGTGCATGCTGTGAGGACTGAAGTGGAGACAGCTGCACACCTGAAAAGAACAAAAAACAAATCATCCTACTTGCTAATTCTTCTTTGTCGTTTCTGCCAGTAGTAACATTATCTCGCTGTTGATGTTGTGTGATACGAAAAAAGTGTTTCCATTGCCGTTCTGCGAAATACAACTATTTTTATGCCTCACCTGGTCCTAGCACAAAAACCTTTTATCGAAAAACTTGAGTTTTTCTAAAATTATTATAAATTTAATAATTTAAATGTATTAAATTATTAATAAATGTAATAATTTAAATTTATTTTAAATTCACTTAAAATAAATTAAGTGAATTTATTTTCGTAATTTCAATTTATGCAGTTTTGTTATTAATGGAAATGCAGCTAGTGAATGAATGTATCAGGGGTGCACCGATTGCAGTTTTCTGGTCAATCACCGATCTTAAAAAAGCCTAACTTGCCACTTCTGATTTTTTTTTGGCCAATACAGATTTTAATTTTTTTTTTTGTCGTCTGAAACGTCCCTATAAATAGTGAGAAAGTTGCAGCAGTGGGGTTGACTGATAGCTGCTCAGGAGCAGACATGACCTGGTGGGCAGGTCTGTCAGTCAGCCCTCTCTCAGGGTAGGGATAAAGAGGACAGTGACTGATTCTCAAACCTTTGCAGAGGTATATAAGATCGGTTTGTTGTGTATCGGCTGATCACCACCCATAAATCAGGGCCGATTAATCGGTGCACCCATAGAATGTTTACTTGTCTGTGAGTGAGATTAGGTGAATGTGGCTCCAGTGTAAAGTGCCTTCAGTGCAAAGTATGACTATAAAAGCTCTATGCAGATTCAGTCCATTTACTGTTCAGAACTCAATGAAATTTCAACTGAATTTCTTTGACCAGCCAAGAAATAGTTGTGGAAGAAACTCGTTTCTGAAGGCTGGATTACAAGTTAGAGTCCTACGCTTCTTCTAATGTCATAACTACATGGTTTCCATCGGGGTCACAGTGGGAACCATGCACTTATTTCATCCATCCTCCTCTAGTCGCTCGGTATGACTAGTTGATTATTGTATAGACTCGTCTCTGGACCTGTAAGCCTGACATAATAGGTTATGAGCTGTTCTTCCATCAGGGTCATAGGTCAGTTCTTGGTGGAACATCTGTCTGCATCAGGTTGTGTGTGTGCTTGTCTCGATTTGGAGAAACATCCCCAGCTTGCCTGCGTTTGTGCAACAGCCTCCACATTCCCAGCATGTTGTTGCTTGGTGTGTTGTCTCTGATGAAGATATAATGCAGCTGTTTTCTGCTTTTCTTCCTGCAACTTGTTCATTCATGATGCTCCACGGTAAACATTTACAGATCTCTGCAGGAACACTGCAGGTTAAAGTGAAAAATAGTGCGGTGTGTACGGACCTATTCTCTGAAATGTGATTCTTTGTAGCATCACTCAAGAAATCTGATAATCCTGAGTAATTTGACCAGAGGGGCTTTGGAAATGCTGATTTTTCTGTTTTTATCTGATGACAGATTTGTCTGTGCTGTGGATTATTCCCTCTCTGTTCGCACCCAGCAGAATAATCATGTTGTATAAATAGTTTTATTTGTGGACAGGTAAAGTTGCAGCACAGTGCATGGAGTTGACACGGTGTCAGAAACATAATTGGCTTTCCTTGTTCTCAGATTGTTCTGATTTTCATCGGCTGGTTTATATCGGAGATAATCAAATGATACATCTTGAAGTTTTCTGTCTCTAGGTGTCACATCATAACTGCTTTGACATTTCAGTGTGTTTTGACATTGAACGTTGTGTTTTGACACCTGCTGGAGACGTGGGGTGCACCGAAACATTGGCCCCGATTTCCTTCATATTGGGAGCTTGACGATCTGTTGATACTTACATGAGAAACTGTAATCAGTTCTCATGTAATTGATTACAGATTACATCAGATAATCAGCCACTGGCCCGTTTACTGAGCTCAATGTCAGAAACCGTGTTGTTAACATCTAGAGCTAAAAAAAATGGTTAGCTCCCAGGGTTTTTTTCTTGTTTGCATTGAATAAAATAAAACCTAGTTTTCAGTTCCAGTGAGAGCTGAACAGGGAAGAGTCGACAGATTTGTATCTCTGCTGCGTCTCTGGAGTTTAGTTTGCCTAGAGTTAAACTTTATAGAGACTATTAAATCCAAGGTATTTTTTTTCTCCCTACATTAAATACATTTTTGGACTGTGGAAGGAATCTGGAGTACCAGGAGAGAAAGCCACACATGCAGAGAGCTTGCAGAAAAACCACTGGCTTTTCTGCAAGCTGATCTGATACTAATCTGTCTCAATATTGAATTTTTTTTTAGATATCTGCATCAGAGGTGGAAAATAGTGGATGTGCGCGTCCCGACACCTGGCTGGGGTTCGAACCCGGGACCTTCATGAACATATTTTCTCCTAAGAAAGGCAAAACTTCACCTCCGCTTCCTCAGATGTTCAGGTCTTTTTTGGGGGGTTAACTGAGAGAATAAAATGAGTACAACTAGCCTAATAACCACCCACAGTGTAAACAGAGAACAGTTGATCATACAGTATGACAGCTCACCTTGCCAGTCTAATTAATTCAACATTCTGAATTTAAATCAGTGTGTGGATACACCGTCTGTGTGCAGCCGTCTGCTCTCGTCTGTGCATAAAACATTAGTACACTCAACAGTCTTTTTGTCTGTGTGCGTTTGCCAGTGACAAAGCCAGACACGACCTCTGACCCCTGCATCAGA
Source organism: Alfaro cultratus (assembly GCA_903066825.1). Taxonomy (NCBI): domain Eukaryota; kingdom Metazoa; phylum Chordata; class Actinopteri; order Cyprinodontiformes; family Poeciliidae; genus Alfaro; species Alfaro cultratus. Next base: position 17,545 of record CAEFZX010016400.1, on the reverse strand, counting down.
CACTACGACATGTATGTGAGGTTAACCAGCCATTGTTGTTTCTGCCTGTGTGTCCCTTAATTCTGACTGACGGTTATCCTGCTACTGCCGACTCCAGAAGCGCCTCGCTCCAGTCCCACTGCGGAGTCGCAGAGATGCCGCCGCGGCATTCCCAGAAGAGATTCCATTCCTCCGTAAACAATCCTGGCATTGACACCGCCGCCGATTAGCTGGTTGCCAGGGTATTTCCACTCCGGCCTCAGATCAGATCTGAGAAACGGGAGTTCTGTTTCAGGGTTGGTCTGGCAGCGGCTTTGTGTGAAGTCACTCTGGCAGACGTCAGGGAAACCAACGCTGTTGAACGCTGAGCTTGCTGCCTTGCCAAGATGAGTGGAAATTGAACTGGAGGTTTTCACAAGGCCGTGGAACTTCTGGAAACTGTCAAGATGGAGTTTAAATATTCCTCCCTCATGTTTTCATTCAGCAGTTTTACAGCGGTTGAAAAGTGTGTGTGCTGCCTCGGTTTTAGTTTTTCCCTTTTTATTGAATTGGATGAAAAATGTTAATGTCTCGATGCCTGAAGGGATCCTTCTTTCTTTGAATAATCAAGGGGGGAAAATCGGCGCCAAGAAGAGCCATTTCTCAACTATTAGGTTTTATTGAAGCCTTTTATTCTAATGGATGGAAATGTTAAGGACGGAGCGACGTTTAATCGACTCATTTGCATTTTCTGTAAGTTTTCAAAAGAAGAACTGAATGAATCTTCTGAATGCTGCCCCAGATTGAGTCGTCCGAACACTCACACCATGACACACAGTTCTGACCTGTGTGAATGTGTGAACACAGAAACTGGACCAATGAAACCAGGTCACCTTTTCTAATAATGCTGTGCCAGCACAGTGTGCTCCTGATCAGCCGGTCTTCTACTCCCAACCTAAACCAGCCAGATGTGTTCTTTTAGAAGAACACATTTCTTGTGTGTGTCTACTGTATGTGCTGTCTTATTGAAAAACACATTATTTGTGTCTAAAAGTAAAGAGATGCAATGGATTTTGTGGAACATGAACTCTGAAGAATGTGTCACTTTTGTGCACTTCCTTTCTGAATAGTAACTGCACTGGGATAAGGGGTGTACGTCATGGCTGGTGCAATATTTTTGTACTGAGACTTCATTTTGTTTCCTTTTTTAAACAAGTATATTTTAAGGATCTGCTGATGATGACATTTCAGCGATAAGTGCGTAAAACATTCATATTTTGACGGCAAAAAAACTCTGGGTTCTACTTAATGATAGAGGGAGAATGTGACAAATTATTTTTTATTATTTTTCTGTTGATTCTAATGTTTTTGTGATTAGCTGAAATTGAAATACAAATTGTATTAAATACTTGAGAATTCTCCGTAAACCCGATGTATCCAAAGTGTGGCTGATTTCATTTGGCCCCTGAATGAGATAATAGACTTTTTTTTTTCAGTTTTCTTTAAGCGAAAATCCAAAACAAATTAGTAAAGTAGCTGCCATTTTTGTCAAAGGAAATATTCAAAACCCTTTTGAAGTTTTCAAACTAAAAAGATTTACATTCCTTTCCAGACTTTTTCAGTTGTTTAGATTAAAATATTTCATGTCAAGTTTATTGTTGAACTGACAAAAAAAAAAAAAGTAAAACTTTGTGATTGTTAAATGGTTTCTGGTTGTTTTGAAGAACTGGTTTGGGTTTCCAGAGCTAGAAAAGCAGCTTGATGCCACATCTTCACTCTCATCCTGTAAATGTTTCAGGTTCTGTTGGATTCTCCATTTCTTACAGGATCATAGTTCAGTAAAATGAATTAAACAGAGATAGCAGAAATTAGATGTTTATATCAGTAGGTTAGAATCTCCAGGCCTCAGCTATGTAACCAAAGGACAGAAACGATTGAGCCGTCACCATCTCCTCTTTCTGGTGTAGGTACCGGTAACACGTTTCCCTCTCAACAAACATGTAGCCGTCTCAGTTTTAGAGGTCACCTAGTGATGACATCACTGCAGTCAATAATTGGTACACTTGTAAAATGAGCATGTGTGCAGCAGGGATGTGCTGAGCTCAGGCCGGCGCTGACCTTTGTTACACGATAGCCCCGCGGCCCTCCGTCCAGCAGACAGGAAGTAGGAGAGAAAATCGAAACACCAAAACGAGCTTCTTGGAACTGGGATTTAAATTCTCACATGACACGCTTCACTAATCTCTGTTGCCTTTTTTTTTTTAAAAATCAGGTCTTCACCCAGCTGAAAAATGCTTTTTGTCTTTAGCTAATCATGGTGTTGTGCAGCGACGGTTTTAAATCCTAGCCATAATTCCCCTTAATAATACTTGGTACAATTTTCAGTGCCATCATGGATTAGATATCAGTGCATGCAGCCTTGCTCCAGGTCCTAGGGGAGCCTGCTTAGTGGCCCCGTTTACAGCTGCAAGACTCTTAAGCCTCGGGGCTCTAAGCGGCCCCCAGCCTCAGGTTGTGTGGCCTTTCACACAAACCCACATTCCTTCACCTCCATGTTGTTAATTAGGTTGATGGATGCGATGTCTGTCTTCTTGCATTAAGGTCAAACATACCTGTCATGTCGTTGCTAAACTTCTGCCAGTCATTCTGTTTGTGCATAAAAAACTTTTTCTTGTCCTCACAGACCAATAGTCACAATCTTTAATTCTTGTTGCGCTGAGCACATTCAGACTGGAGGGACACCAGCCTATCAGTGACATGGCTTCATCAGTACAGCCAATCACAGCTATGTTTAGTAGACTGACTCATCTGAGCAGCTGTTTAGCATTTATCTGCTCTATGTGCTCTTTGTGTGTTGATCTGAAGTGAATGTTTTCAACTTTAAGAGTATTTGAAGTGGTAAAGCATGTTTTTCTGATGCTGTAATCTTCAAGTTTGAAGTAGAAATCTTTCAGCCTCAGTAAGAATGCTATTACCTCATGTTTAAAATCTTCCATACAGATTGCTTAGTTGAAGAAAAATATACTATTTTAGTTCTTTTTTTTTTTTTTTAGTGGAGCGCATTAGATTTGCAGCAGGATTTTTTGGTAGATTTAATGTGTTCAGTTTTGCAGTTTTGTATAAACTGAACCGACTTTGTTTTCTGCTAAGGAATAATGGTAGTTGTGTCATGGTGGCTTAAAGGTGAGGGAAACGGCATTCATCCCAATGACATTTAAAAAAAATAGAAGTTGTTTTAAGAAAAGATGCACTCATGCGTCAGCGTGAGATTGAAATCAGAATGGTAATTAGCACACCAAATGTTTTTTTTTTTCTTCTCATAATTAAATGCATGAAATTTAAATACTCCTATCAGCATTTTTGAGTTTTATAAAGATTAGGAACATGTACTTTAATGTGTTAATGGTGAGGGTCTTTTTAAATGTTTTTTTTTATGAATTCAATACTCCTGCTCTCATCAAATAAGCTCAATAACATTTCTCTTTAATATGTCCGTAAATATTTGAGTATTCTATTAGATCTATTACCTATTGATACTGATCATGTGTATTGTGATATATATTGCTATTGATTTATTGTCAAGCCCTTGGACTATTCCTTTGAAAGTTAATTTGTTCTCTAGAGAATAAAGTTCCACATCCTACAGTTTTGGCGCTGATACGATTTTATCATGTCAGCAAGATTTTTTCCAAAGTGCATATCAATATAGTTGTTAAAACGCTTCAGTGAGCAACAAAGATTAAGTTACACTAAGAAACTCTCCAGTTTCTCAGTCAGAACTTGGTACCAAGAGCTTTCGCCTCTCACACCGAACACTGCTCTGTGGCCGGGCTGTATTCATCTTATCAACAGAATTAACAAGGTCACTGCTGATGGCCGGTCCTCTGAGACTGGAGACAGGAGGCTTTGGAGAGGGCATCGAATGACTAGCATAATGAGGTAGATAAAAACACAACACTGAAGGAGAATCATAATGCCTGTGTCTCACTTTGATTATAGTCTCGAGTGGAAGATCCGACATCTAAGTGGCTCCTACTGAAACCAGCCGGCATGGACTGACGTGAACTGGGTTTAAACACGCCTTCTCCAATGATCTGGGACTTTTGTCCACTTGAGTTATGGTTGAGAAATTGCTAGTATGAGTAAAGTAGCCTTCAATTCAGTTGATGTCTAATAGTATATGACCTTTCCTTTGTACTCTGTTGGATTATGCAACACAGCCCACATGATATTAATGTCATTTAAAGGAGGCAGAACAAACTGCTTGGTCATGGCATAATTCTCGTTCTTTTTTTTTTTTTTTTCCTTCATCAGCTCCCAATGACTTTATTAAAAAAAAGCCCAACTGAAGTTGCTGGGGTAGTGATTGTACATAAAGTCACTCCATGCAGGTTGGTTTACATTGGCAACAACTAGAACGCTTCATAACATCATTAGAGGGTTTCCAGAATAAACACAGTAGGTGTTTGTAGGTCGTTCAGCAGGCAAGAAAGAAGACAAGTTACTCTATCATTTTATTATTTGTTACAGGACATTTAGAGAATTAAAATGATTGATTTGATTTGCACCACTCACGGTGGCAGAACTTTGGTTCTGTTATGATAGGAAAGTACCAATATACAAATTTGGGCCAATATCAATATCCAATATTAATATTGCTCTTATGGCCCATAACTGATATTTACTGATATTTTATTTATATATAAAAACCTGGATTTATTTATTGTACCAAGAGCGTTATGTAAAATATGACTATTGGCCGCTGTCGATGTTGATGAAGCGGCCGATAAATAACAATTATTTATTGTTATTCCTAGGCAAAACCAGACTTCTACTGGCACAACAAAGTCATTTCTTCCATCGATCATATCCCCATCTCCAATGTCTCTCTGCCCGACTTTCTAACCATGAGGCCATACAGAGACTTAAAGACGAAACAAGGCAAATGAGGTGGATTATCAGGATGATGCTATCCAGGTCATGTTCCAGTGGAATATCTCTGCTGCTCAGAAATTGAGTTGTTAGAATGATGTCATGGTCCTGAGAGCGTGATCCAGCAGCAATATTCAGTCAGAGGCTTCTTCAGGTTGATTGAAAGACTGACCTCTGTCAGAGATACTTCCTGCCCACAGCATCAGCATCCAACCTTGGCAAAAACCTTGAATTCTAGATATATTACAGTAAAGTTACCCCATGGTGTTCTTTGAGCTTCTGTCTGATTGAACATCCTGGGTGTGGAAATGATGGCAACCTTTTGGATGTCTGAGATAAAGTGTTTCAGTTCTGTGGAGACTGATATTTAAAGTTGGTAATGCTAATCATGCTAATTCTGCTAATCCCTAAAGACTGTTTAAAATGTCAAGTCTGTTTTAATATTATTTTAAAAGGGTAAAACTGTGTTTCACATGAACTTTGCTCACACACATGGTGGGATGTTTCCTCTGCTCCTTGTATAAATAAGTAATGACCAATCACAGCATGAAGACTTGAAATAAATATTTTGCAGGGTGTTAATTATAGTTCTTAAGAGAAATGTGAGTCAGCTTTGCAGGTCAAAGTTTTACTGCAGATTGTAACCGAGCCAAAAAATCTCTGGGTAAAATTAGAAATTTTGAGATCAGTTTCCGTAAGTTTAAGAATAAAATATGGTTCAATAGCTGCGTTACCTGAATGCAGTTAATCTGATTGAGGCTGCATGTTTTCTCCTTTGGAGAAGTGTAATTGGCAACATGTAGCTAGTTGACTGTAGGAAATTAAGCAACCGCATCTGTCATCATTTATTGGGCCTACAGCAGCACGAAGGTCTTTCTCTGGTCTTTCAAGTCTTGTGTATCAAAACCTCTTTCTTGCTGTGCTTGACTTGGTAAGTGTTGAATGCATTCCACAGGAAAACATGTAGTTTTGGACAATGTTGTGTCTGTAAAGGATAGTCATCAGTCTTTAAGTATTTCAGTGACAACGATCCAAGTTAAATCAAATTAATGAGTGCTGTCCCGAAAGAGAGCTTCACAAAGACCATCTTATGCCCAGCGTGGCTGACACAATAGCTTTTCAGTATCCATCCATCTGTTGTGCACAGTAAATGGAGTATAAAACGAATGGAAACCCACTGAAGTCATGGAATCTCAAAGTTGGTTTGCTTGATTAAAGAACAATCTTTTCTCTTGCTTTGCCTCCAGAAACTGAAGTTAACAAGCTAAAGGCCACAAGCCAGAGTTAAACTTTGGGGGCAAAAGTGGGTTGATAGGTGTGTCTCTCGGCCAGCATATCTCTTGTAGGACTGAGTCGATTTGCTCTGGCCAGTTTGAGATTATCTGAAAATGGAGAAACAGGGTTTACCTGAGACCTGAAGCAGCTAAACAGGGGTCTTACCAACTTCTGTGTTGTTTTTACATATACAGTACTATGTTCTATAGTTAAAACATTCAATGGTGTGAAAAAGTGTTTACCATTTTCCCGATTTCCTTTTTCTTTGCATGTTTATCACATTTAAGAGTTTCAGAACATCAAACCAATTTAGATATTACTCAAAAACAACACAAGTTAACACAGAATACAATTTTTCAATGGTGTTTATGGCCCTTTGTTTTTTTTTGAGGAACAATGTGCTTTTCCTCTGTCAAACTGGAAGCTGTAGTTCATGAGAATAAAACACAACAACACCTGACGAGGGCCATCTTTCAATGTTCAATTTGAAAAGCATGTTATTTATCTTGTTGAAGTAATTTTTACTAAAGGTGTTCCAGATTCATTCAGTCTATGTAGTTTCTTCTAGAACTTTGGGCAGGTTTAAACAAAACAATCAGGTTTTACCAAACAAATAGAGATGGATTTAGATTCACGTCATCTTACGCAGAAGCTATAGTCACGTGTTTAGGGGTATAAAGTGTTTGCTGTTCTCTACATAACAGTTGATTATCACAGTGTGAATTCAGTCTGGTTGTTTGTATGGAAGAGACTGCAATATTAAACTTTAACACAACATCCATCTCATCTCTCTGATATTATTTACATCTGAACTGCACCACTAATAAATGTTTTTGTAATTGGTACTCCATTTCACTGTCTATGTGTGGTCAGCTTCATTTAAACTACAGGAAGTTGTAAAGGCTTGTGTAATGAGTTTCCTGTCGGAGTGACTCATGCTTTTGTTTGTTTAAACAGCTTTGGTGACTCAGTGATTTGCATGATGTCCTAAGCTCTACCTGGATTTGTCCCGAAATCTTATTAAACGGATTAATACACAGTCGGCAGACGCCATACTTCTCTTAGTTCTTATTTTTCAGGTTTTAAAAAGTTTGTGGAAATGAACTGCCTTAGGTTAACATACATATACATGGAAAATAGGCTATTTTCTTGTCGATAGCTGACAGCCTGATGGTGTTGGACGTTTGCTGGCATCATGAAGCCCTCGTCATTAATCAGAGCTGCAGGGGAAGTTAATGAAGCCGGTTCGTAGAGCGTCGGCATCCAGTCAGTGAACCATAAGTTGTTTCTTGCTTGTCTTTCAGTTTTAAATGCTGTCCAGGGTAACTGACAGGACAGATGCCTCATTTGGACAGAGGATTAGTTTCAGCTGAACCCACCCGCATTTTCAGCACAACTTTCTGGGAGATTTATGTCAAAGGTGCCCTGATAAATCACTTATTTATTAGTGTGTGTCAGTGTGAGTCAGCATGCTGTGCTGTGGGCCAGATGCAGTCGTGTCCTCTCCTCAGTGACACGGTGCTGGTGCCACGCCTCAGGAGAACACTTGTCACTCACCTGGAGTTATTCCCTGGCAGGCTGTTGCAGAAAGCGCCAACGATCTTTTTTTAGTGACAGCTGAATGATTTAATTAAGGGAAAAATTCTCATTAAGAAACATAAGTAGGTAAATATGTAGGAATAGCTTATAAGAATCAAGTTGTGCTGACAAAATTAACATTTTTATTCCGATAAGATGGAGTTTTCTTTATATTTTTAGTAAAATGCATTTAATAAAGCCCAGTATTTTTCTCTTTTTGTTGCTTATACATCACTGTGTGTTTAATTTTCAGGTGGAGTTTAGCCTTGATTCTTGCATATTTGAGAAATCCTTGAATTTCTCATGGCTACCATTCAGGTGGGCAAAACGCCTGGGTGGACCGAGCGGCGCCTCGGAGGACAAACCTCCTCAGAGGTGCAGAGCTAAGGCTTCCGAGCTTTTGCCTCACAGAGCAGCCCTCCTCCCACCCTCAGCTCCTTCACACTAGCCAGCAATAATTAGCAAACACCTGGTGGAACTGTGCACCTGCTCATTAAACAAGGTACTTGTCAGTGGTTAAAAACATTGCTACAAAGGTTAATACAGCAGTGATGTCAGAAAGAGCATGAGCGTCTTAAAGAGACAGAGGTCCAATTTCAAGCCATTAATTTCCAAAGTTAGATTTCTTTCTCCTGTTTGACATGTACAGTATTTTTATAACAGGGGGTAACATAATTGATTAATTGATTGGGCTATAAAATAGCACTATGTGACTGGAAAATACATAATACTGTAAACTAATAAAGTGAAACTATTTTTAATTAATCATTTTCCTGGTAACTATAGAAAGTCTGCCTTTTATTTTAGTTTTCTGCTGTGAATATATGATATTTGTAATAAATGATTTTAGCCTGCATGCTTGTTTATTATCCATAAATCTAAAATTATTTTTCACTTGGTTGTTATAGTTTTCTGCTGTGCATATATTATATTTGTAATAAATGATTTTACCCTGCATGCTCGTTTATTATCCATAAATCTAAAATGATTTTTCACTTGGTTGTTTTTTTTATATATATTTCACAGCATCTAGTTCAGTATTCATGAAACAGGAAAGCAGCTCTGCTCCTGGTAATGATGTCAACAACACGACTACTGCAGAGCCCTTTTCAGATCATACTTTGAACCTGTGATCTATACGTACACTGTAAACACTGCACTCTGTGATGGGTGCACTTCCTGGCATACAGAAATAAAAGTCCAGGTGAACAAGGACACCTGGACTTGTTCAGTGTTCTATACACTGATGAATGTTCAGTGTATAGAACATTCATCTGTGTCGGCTCATTGTTGACACTTTTTACCCGTCCTAAGCTTTGCCACAACTGAAGCAGCCAATACAGATTCATGTCTGACTTGACATTTCTCTTCTTTATTGATGGGTATTAGTTGTGCAGATCTGCTTTTCTTATAGGTTTGGGTCAGTATGAGATTCCACAATATCACAAGAGTAACAACAAATTTAAAGTAAAAGTTAATAACATGATAAAAACCAATGGCTTGTCAAATCCAGTGTTCGATAATCATCTAACTGAATGGTTTAGTTCGTGTGTGAAACCTTTATCCTTCAAACTGGAACTGTCTTTGCTGTTTGTGCTTCTTTAAACATTTCAAAGTGGCTAAATGGTTTCTACCTGCAAATACAGTATAAGAGAAAGTTAGCAGGTTTGTATCAGGAAGTGGACCAGCGGTGCAGTACTTCTAGATCCATACAGTAAAAACTGAGTTGTGAGTCTGTTCATGTGATGCTAGTCTATTTTAAAGGCAGGTTTTATTGTCCAGCATAACTCTTGTATCTTCATTAGCTCAGATAAAATGGCTTCACAGAAATGGTGTTTGTGCCCAGCAGTGATTTGGGGGATTTAGTGGTCACTGTTGATGCTTCACACAGTGGATTGCAGTTTTCTGAGCAATCATTAAAAAGCCTGACCTGCTGTTTCTGATTATGGGTGGTACTATAATCTGCCCATAATCTTTTTTTTTTTTTTGTCTGAAATGTTGTATATAGCAGGAAAGTCACTGATTTAGTAACAGTGGAATGGCTATTAACTGCAAACATGCAGACATGACCTGGTGGGCGGGTTTGTCAGTCTGTCTCTCATGGCAGAGTAAAAGAGAGCAATGGTTGATTTTTAGACCTTGTCCGAGGTGAATAAGATCTGCTTCAGCTGATCACCGATCTCCCAGAATTGAGGAGAGTTCTGTTCCAGTGGTCAAGCATGTGGTCGGTAGCTGGTAGCGTTACATCTTCTGCTACTGTTGAGGTTATTCAGTCTTGTTCATAAAATTCTCAGCTTTATATTAAGAGACGTGTACCAGCTCATAAAACCAGCTGTTGTGACTAAAGGGCCATTCACACCACGAACAGTGACTGTTACAATAAAATGATAATGATGGGAGCATTCAAACAGTTGAGTGCCAGCCTTCTATAAGCAGTGATGGCAGCATCCTCTGCATGCTTCAGCTGTGCTGAGGCCTATAAAATGGGATTTAATGAGCGTCTACTGCTGTTTGGTTGCACAGAGAAGGAGAAAAAAGTGGAGCAAGCCTCTTGAAAACTCATGCTGTGTAGGCTGACTGGAAATACAAATTAAACCATTAGTGCCTCACATAGTACTTGGTGTTTTTAGGGTTTTACAAGAACTAGGATTATTATTTTTTTTTGGGCCTCAAACTTAAAAAGGAAGAGCAGCACCAATCAGAGTCTTACAGCCAATATCCATGGGCAGACACTCCCACGTCTGCCAGTTTGTCAGAGGTTGCTCAAAAGTTTTTACAAGTTTTTGTTATAATCTTGGTAAGGTGCAATAACTGATTGAAAAATTTGAGTTTTAGGTTTGTGGCCAGGATTGGTAAGGCTGAAACTTGGTCAGTTCCAGTCACCATCTGATTTTTTTTATTCAGTGCATTTCTTCTATTCACCTGTACAACTTCATCATCTTTGGCGTTTTACTCGGTAAACCACTTCATTCTGATTCTCCAAAATCATTTTCTGCTGTGGGTGACATTGACTGGTTGGGTTGGGGTCACTAAGCCAGTCCACCAGCAGCCCACCGTGTTTTTGAGCAGACACAAAACGAATACATTTTGAGTGTGTGAGATGTAATTGCACATGAGGTTTGCTTCACTGCTCACCAACCTCTAAAAGCGTGACTATAACTCAGCCTTTATAGTGGCACTCTTAGAGGTTCGCATTGACTGCACACAAGCCCAGTTTTGTTAGGCAGTGAGAAACCCCATTTCTCTTTATGAGAACAAATCCCACATTTCTTTTTGTTTTATTTTTCTAGAATGACATAGTTCTCATCTTTCCGGATACTCTGGCTTTCTCCCACAGTCCAAAAACATGACTGTTAGGTAAATTGGTCTCTCTAAATTGTCCCTAGGTGTGTGTGTGTGTGCATGGTTGTTTGTCCTGTCTGTCTCTGCGTTTCCCTGCGACAGACTGGCGACCTGTCCAGGGTGCCCCGCCTCTCGCCCGGGACGTTAGCTGGAGATAGAAACCAGCACCTCCCGACCCCACTAGGGACAAGGGTGTAGGAAAATGGATGGATGGATGGATGGATGGATGGACATAGTTCTTATTGAATTGTTCACCTTTTCTTCTCTGGATGATTTAGTTTCCAGATGTCCCAGATAATTAGGATGATTCATCAGAGAAAATAATTGTGCACCAGTCTTCTGCTGTCCGTCCTTGTACTTGATAATTTTTTTTTAATCTGTACTCGAACTTTGTGATTTAAGCATTGCAAATTATGAGAGGGATTTGTGCATTTTGAAGACGCATTCCAGTACAAGACTCGTCTGCACAACAATGAAGCTGTTAGCAGATGAGTTCAAGGTTGCTACCAGTGTTGATGCTGTACAACGTGGGGTTAGACATAACTAGAGGAATATTGAGTAGCTCCTGCCTCATTAAACACAACTCAGGGTGTCATTGTAAATGTCAGGGTCTCACAGAGCCATGATCGAGCTGCAAGTAAGGATAAATTCAGGTGATTCCCCCACAATAGCCACAGAGGAGGGTTTCATCCAACTTAAACTGATAAATGTGCCTGCGAACATTTTCCTCAAAATGATTTATGAATAAGAATGAGGAGAAAATACTCTGACATGAGGAGCTATTACCAGCTATCCCTCCATTGTACTGCATACTGATCCAGGCAGGCTGCTCTCACAGCGTTCCAATAAAATATAATTGCCTGTCCGACTGGAATGATTGATGACTTAAAGAAGGGGATGGGAGGATTGTTGGTGTATGGCAGATATTTAAAAAGTCTCTTTGGATTGCAAAGTATATGTAATTGGTCTGCTTTGCCCATAAATGAATTAAAACAGAGATGGGATTGTAGTAGTATGAAAGTTAACACTAGAGGTACATCAATTGCAGTTTTCAAACCGATCTTAAAGAAGCCCCACCTGCTGATTTTGATTTTGGCCAATACCAACGTTTTTGCCAGAAACGTTGATAAATTTAGCGTTAAAGTCACTAAGTTGGGAGCAGTGGGATGACTATTGCTGGTGTGACCCCTGGGTGATTTGATATTTAACTCAAAGTAGGATTTAACGTATTGATACTCGCGAATGAAAAATCGATACTTTCTGAGGGAAAAAAATATCGGTAAATATCGTAGAAGTGTTAAAATTACACAGCCCTAGTATTTTGCCATTTCACCAGAGAGCCTCTTTAAACTGTCATTGCTATTACTGGTACCGTTTATGTATAAAAAACCTATAATAAATAAACAAACAATGCTTAGCATGGAGGGGACGTAAGCAAAGCCTGGTGACCCGCCAGGCTTATGATGCGCTTGGGGGAAACCCTGCATTTTTCAACATGTTGTATAAGTTTTCTTTTCTAATGGCGTCTTAGATGTGTGTGCCTCCTCTGACTTTATTTGAAACACCTTGATAATAATAGAAATATTCAGTAAGAATATTTACTGCTTCTGATTCTTTGTTCATCAGATTTTTTAAAATTTATTTATTTATTTAATTTATTTTTTTTGCATTTCTAACCATCGATTCACCAGCCAGGGCCAATCAGGATGAAATTGTCTACTAGCTATTTATCTTTAAGTTTCTACCAGCAGGAAAACTCAGAAACGAACCCAATGCTGATCGTTTGTTTCTGCTCTTATTTTGTTCTCTGGGTCCAATTTCCAAAGTGAAAGAATCATTATTATAACATGCCATTAATTCTTATCTCTTTTATTATAGAGCCTCAACAGATGACTTTTAGGCAAGAATATCTTCATATTGACAGTTTTGATCTAAAACCAAGAATTCTCTAAACACACAGCCTCTGTATCAAACCAATGGGAGGAGTCTGTTTCTGGTTATCAGTTCTGAGCTGGAATCCACTGTTCTGTTGCAATATGTTCCTTTATTTGCTGTAGAATGAACTTGTGCACAGAGTTGAGCTCACTGTCACATGTTGCCTTGTCATTATGAATCACTGACCTGGAAAATAAAGTTCAGCTTGTAGGCTTCTGTATGTCATTGTCAGGCTTTAGACATAAAATCTGCATAGTTAGATCCTCACGACTTTACTTAAAGCTTGGGCTGCACATTTTAAAACAAGATAGCTTCGTCAGATAAAGTGAATGTGGCAAAGAAGGCAACTGTATTTCGTTGAACACAGTGGGGAAGCTGCTATGTGGGTTCATGCCTTTCAGTTTGGGGTTCCGCTATCCATGGATACCCAAACTCTCGCTAAGACTTCCAGAAACAATGCAGAAAGAAGCGGGAGAGTGAATGCTGTTGCTAGGTCTTTCAGGAACTGCTTGACAAGTGCCCAGGTTGACGTCACCAGCTGATTTGCACATCAATATGTCGAGGCAGAGAGGCTGCGCTCAACACTTGTTTTTCAGTCAGATTGTTGGTGAGTTCAGTCCAAAGATCTCCGACTTTGTTCCCACCAAGAATGAGTAGCAATGGCTGATCTAGCTGGTTAGATTACCCAAGTTGGACATGAGTGTTCGTGATAGATACATTCACGAGGTATTTGCTTGCTATGCCATACTGTGAGCAACAGATTGATAGGTTCTGTGTCTCTTTCTCCCATGCTATTCACAGAAAGCTGGAGTAACATTTTAAACAAACCTTAATTGGGTTTTCTGTGGGGGACAACCCCTCTCTGCCACCCCCCTGGGCTTCAAGAACAGATTACTGTAATTATCACAATACAGGCATGCTCCAAATTTAGCCACAGCTAACTTAACTAAGCAGATGTTGCATCTGATTACTCAGCTGCTGTCTATTCAATGAGTAGCAGGATAAACAAGGCATGGCTGGGATTGGGAGAGTTGCATCTAAAGCAGCCTGGTGTCTGATGTAATGACAGTAAGTGAAAATAGGTGTATAATTAAATAATGCAGTATTATACAAAAGTCCTGCTCCTGTTGGTTTATGTATTTTTTGCAAGGATATAAATAACAGATGTTCTAAAAGTATAGAAATAGTACATATGGATATCTGTTCCTGCTTCAGTATTGCTGATTTTTCAAGAGGTTTTTATTATTAATGTAGTAGATTCAACCTATGTATTTGGGTGGCATGTACATAGACGCTAACTTTGGTTTTAGAGAATATACTTGTGACTCCTACTAAACAAAAAGTTTTTTAGGAAAGCTTTTTATTGCTGTGAACTACTGCTGTTACTGTTGTGACTGTAGACTGTACCAGTTTAGCTCTAAATCTGTCACCAGAATACTTCTGCTGTGCTGGTTTTGAATTAATTGCTGAGCGTAAACAGCAATTTATATGCTGTCATAGATTTAAAGTTCTGATGTTTTAATGGTCCGGTTCTCTGTGCCAGTTTCTGAACTTATTTTCTATCTAATCATTCATTCTTCGAGGGGTTATGAGGCCCCCCACCAGGCTAAAACTAGGTTTGTAGTTTACGCATTGAACTGGGAATGAGTTCGATTTCACCAGTAACACGATCCAGACCAGAGTGGCCTCTCACCTTCAAATTTTTGCCAGTCAATTTTTTGGGGTGCACTGATTGCAGTTTTCTGGTGCTGATCACCAATCTTTAAAAAGCCTGACCTGCTGATTCGACTTTGGCCGATGCCAACTTTTTTATTTTTTATTTGTTTTTGTCTAAAAAGTCGCTAAATATAGTGATCAAGTCACAAAGTGATAAACGGCTTGTTTATCCTGCTACTCATTGAATAGACATCAGTGGGGAAGCAATTATCGGTGCACGCTCTTTTTTTGTTTTTTTACTTTGGTCCATCTTAAATTAAATCTGGCTCAAAGTATTACTATGCAATACAAGTTATCAAGATAGTAAACTACATGCCCTCGTTGCTCCATGCAATCATTGTTTATTAATCCTTGACATGGCTATTGTCCCCGACATGGCTAACTTGCTTGGAAATATTGAAACAAATCTTTTTCAGTGTTTTTTATTTAATTTTTTCAGCATCAATTATAATTTTTTCTTTCCCTCTCTCTGCTTTGCTCACATCAGAGCCCCAAAATTATTCTTAAACTCAGAGAATAATCTGTATCATCTTAACTTTGAACAACTGTCGCTTAAATGTGTGTTTTCTTGTTTTTTTTTAAACTGACTGAAAATGAATGGGTTCTGTTGGCGTACATTTTACACCACTTACTTTTTCAGAAATGAGCTTAAAACATAAAGTAGAAGTAACAGAGTTGTGTACCGGCTAATAGCAAACCCTAAAATTATAGCCTTGCCTCACTTAACAGTGTTAAGTGAGACAAGGCTGTAAATATATCACCCCAGTGTCTCCTCCGCTGTGCTGCCATTGTGATGACGGGGAGGATTTTTCCCTCATGTGTCAAGACTTTTCAGTCCTGACTTTTAATCTCCTCTGAGATGAGCTGAGGCTGTGTCCTTTCACAAGGTCGGCCATTTTCTGTGTTTTCTGCTGCATCAGGTGATCGTGGGAAGCTCGGCCTGCTTTGTGCTGCGTGCTTGGCGCACACGCAAACACACACCTTGTTTCCCGACTAATTTGCACACCTTATTCCCTGTTCACAAAAGGTGCGTGGATTTCCATGCGTCCTACTTACGCAGGCGGACACTGACGCGATAAAAACATGGAGTTATGTCAGTGTGAGCTCAGTGTGTGTGTGTGTTGGTGTGTTCTCAGAGTAGCAGTCGAGAGCTACTCTTAGCTCATGTTTTAAACCTTTCTAAACATTAATCACAGCAAAGATGATGCTTCATTTGTGTAGAACGGCTCCCTGACTGCCCATATTTCTACAGTAAGTGAATGTGTTGGCTGCTTTTTTAGCAGAGAACCCAAGAGGATTATGTGTGCAGGAAGTCTGCCTCAGATGTAGAAGCAACTGCTTCAGTGGGGCTTGTGAAGATCACCTCCCTTCTTTCTCTTCTTTTGGTGTCTCTCCTGTAGGATTACTTAATCTGCCTGGATGAACCCATTGTTGTTTTGGGTCATTTCTCCTGTGTTGCTGTTGACTATTTGACCTGGAGGAAGTCATGTTCTTTATGGTGTCGCAGCAAATATTCCAGGTAAGGTCTGATTCCAGGCATAAGGATGAGAGATTGAGGAAAGATAACTGCATCCTCCTGTTTAAGGATTTAAGATTTAATTGAGTTAATAATTGTGTGAAAATAGTGCTTACTTGTGGTGAAAAGAGTAGGCTGCAGGTGAGCCCGAGTTTATTTGAGTTCCTGAAATGGACAGGTTTTTTACAAGTTTTAAACACTTGAAGCATTGTAGTGGTTCTGACAAACAATATGTTACACATTAGAGTTCAGCCAGTATACATTTATTTTCTTGTTAGTTGCCTATATTTAAATTGGGGCTCTTATTGTTCCACACCAGATATATGTATTGAGTTCAACTGATGAGATTTGTTTTCCAGTCTCCCAATTTCTTTAATAATGTATTTTTGTTTTTGTGAAGTTACAGTAAGTTCTTAATAATGGTTATAAAAATGCACTGATCACAGCATTTTGGACAGATTTGTGGTGGATATTTAATTTGGGCAATTTTTATTGCCTTAAGAAATATTGCTAGATTAGTTTTTCCCTTTGTTTTTTAGCCTTCCTGTTTTGTTCTTAGTTATATGTCTAAGAATTAGATTGGATGTCTCAACATGTTATGAGAACATGGTTATGTTCTCATAACATTTTGTTATGAGAACAAAATGTTTCACTAATACAAAAAAGGAAATTAACTCCTTTTCAGGCTTCTTCTCATCACTTTTAAATGCCTCTCACATAATGAAAATGTATATTTTTAGTATCCAACTTCCTTTTTTAAACACAGACATAAATATATATTAATACTGGATCGATGCATCTCTACACATTCTGAGCTGCTGTAAGAACTTAATGTGTGTCAACCAATAATATTTATTGTGGTTTAAAACTGGCAGGATGTTCCTGTCATTTTTATAGGAGTGATTTTCAGCTCCTTTACTATGATTGCACCTGCTGCCAGAGTCAGTATTCGGATCCATGTGAACACTAAAGCAAATTTAGATCTGTTATCGCTTGTTACTGTTAAACAAACACTCTAAGCCTGGCAGTGCTTCTGTCATCTCCATCAGCCGGGAGCTAGCTGGGACAAACATGGAACCTTCTTACCGTATTTTCCGCACTATAAGGCGCACCGGATTATAAGGCGCACATTCAATGAATGGCCTATTTTAAAAACGTTTTCATATATAAGGCGCACCGCATTATAAGGCGCATAGAATGGGCTCTTTGCACGTCCGCGTTCGGGTTAAAGCGGCTCAATTCTGTCCGATCTATTGAAAACGGCACTTTCCACTGGGTGTCTGCAGGGCTTTT
>CAEFZX010016397.1:0-60000 GCA_903066825.1 Alfaro cultratus | reverse complement strand
AATGCGCCGCTTTTCGGCCAGTTTGGATGATCCGCTGCACTGCGGAACTCCACGAGTGTTGACGGAAACACGGATCATATCTTTTACAGTTTCCACATTTCAGTGTCATGGCCGCAGAAAAAGTGTTGATGAACTTGAGATCTGATAATGAAGTCAAAACATGACAGGATCTTTATTTTCTTGTTCATTTTTCTTTATTCATGTCTGGAGAGTTAAAAAAAATCTAACACGGGAAGAGCAGCACAAATTTATTTCCCACAGATTTACAAATAGATGAAAAAAAAAAAAAAACTACAACATTCGAGATAGCAGTTATATATATAAAATGTAGGTATATATACGTCAAATAAAGCCTAATATATATATATTTACAGTGAACTCAAAACAGATCGGAAAACTGTATTTTGTCGTTTTTTAAGATTAATTCACAGCAGTATAACAACATATTGTATGAAGAACAATATGATAAAGTTCTTTTTTTGTAGTTTTATGAATGTAAACAACAACAGATTGTGATGTTTTGATCTGATAAAGAGTCTGTTGGTAATAAATTGTCATCTGCGTTGAAAAGGAAATTATTTGAAGGTGGATCGACTTGAACAACAAACAAACAAATAAATAAATAAACATTGTACATTTTCTGAAAAAAGTAATCCGTGAAGCAGATAATTAAAAAACAATAAAACTATATTAATTGTGGAGAACTGAATGTCAAAATGGCCGCCGTCTGCAGGCCTGCAGGAGGTTTTACGGACTTTTACCTAAAAACGTTCAGCTTCAACATATTTGTAGCAGCTGTCCAAGAAATCACTCAGTTCAGTTAATTTTTTTTATATTTGCAAGTGTCATCAAACAAAATATAAGGTAAATAATAATAATAATAATAATAATAATAATAATAATAATAATAATAATAATAATAATAATAATAATAATAATAATAAAAAACATTACTACAAAACAAGAACATGCTTCCGCCACGGGGCAGATTCAGATATTTCTGGATCAAACGTTTTATGTATTTATTATATCCATTAATATGCGTCACACGTTTTTAGATAAATATGTTGTCATAAAGATTAATCATAGTGATTGAGTCTGATTCTTTTGGTGCCTTTTGCAGTTCGTACGTTTTGGATTGTTGTTATAGTGAAGTAAATAAATAAATTAATTATATACACAAAATGTTAAAAACGAGGAAACAAAAAACTCCAATCTCCCCTGTAATTTACTTTTCTCACATATTTACTTAAATTTAATTTGGTTTTTATGCCACTCGGTCCAGTTTAGTTCTATGAAACATCTCAGATTATGAATCCAGGCAGATAATTATAATTTGCCCGTATCTACTGAGTAGAATTGAAGAAATTTGTTTTGTAATCATAAGGAGGCACGAAACTTCCCGAAGCATTTCGTGCAGAACAAAACACATAAACGAAACTACAAAGAAAGAAAATGATTTAGTTTCATTAAATGATCAAATTTTGACCCAATAATTCATAAAAATGCTTGACTACAAAAGAAAGCCAACAGTTTAAGAAGATGGTTTGATTTTCAGGTAGGAAATGGAAATAAGACTTGGGCAAAAATGGCAACGAAACGGGGGAAACCAGTTAGTGTGGGTGAAATGACCCGGAGCGAAGTGTTCAGATATGTCCAGGAAATGTTTCTCTTTATGACGAAGTGATGAAGCTGGTATCTTTTAACAAAAACACAAAATGAGAAGGTCACAGAGCAACACGATTAAATGAAATTAACAAGCTTTTCTCCTGTCTTTGTGTTTTAAACTGGAATCAATGAGTCTGGTCTTCTTATTGTTTCACATCTTCACTGTCACTGCACGTAACAAATATTACACACACACACACACACACACACACACACACACACACACACACACACACACACACACACACACACACACACACACACGTCCAAAGGGAGAACATTAAAGGAGGGCGGCTGAGATTATCTTCTCCTCTCTTCTCTCCAGCCAACCATCCACAGCCGCCTGGCGCCTCCGCCGGCCTGCAAATGACAGCAGACAAGAAGGTGTAGCATTTCCTATTGTCACCTCCACCATCCATTACACACACACACACACACACACACACACACACACACACACACACACACACACACACACACACCGACAAGCAAACACACACCCGAAGAGAGGAGACTGGCTTCAAGTGTTTGTCTAACCTTTGCTTTATTTGGATGATGAGGATATTTTCCCCATAAATAAGCTGAATAAATGCTCACATTACGCAACTGGATGCGGCATTAAGTTGCGGTCAAAACCAAAGCAGGTGAGTGCAGAATAAATAACCTGGCTGAAGGAAGTGGCGGTGAATTTTGCAGGTGAATGTGACCTGCTGCCCCCATGAATGAAAAGAAGTTTTATCCCGAGGGTCAGCTGCTCATTCATCTGTCTTTGTACAGAATCAAATAAACCTGAAAAGAAGAGATAAATTCACTTTTTGTACGTTTTTTGTGCTTCCATTTAGGCCTCTTCTGTTTCTAAAAACAAATCAAGTTCTTTTTTCGGTGTCTGGAAAATAAGTCTTATAAAAATAATAATTAAAAAAAAAAGCAACTCCCGATTAGCAACCCCAGCACAGCCCACCCGGCACCTAGCAACCCTAGCTGAGCCCTAGCACGTTTGGTCAGCTGGTTTTCTGCCTTGTTTGGATTTAAAGTGACAGAGACCCCAAAACATTCTGAAAGGAGCTCAAAATATGCAGAACTGATCAGACTACAATCTCATTATCTAAGAATTAGTTTATGCAAAAATATGTAATGAACATGTTTTGAATAGACCACAGAACAGTGGTGCCCAAAGTCGGTCCTGGAGGGCCATAGTCCTATCCTAACCTGTTCAAGGAAGCATAGGTCACCTTTAATGTCTTGCTTGCTATTTTTTATTACTATTTTTTATTTATTTTTTTGATTGAAAGAGGAAGTCCAGCAGGGCTGTTTTTATCAATTTAACATGTTAACTTCATTGTATTTCATTGAAATGTTTGTGCTAGCAAAACTCAAAGCAGTACATGATTGTGAAGTGGAATTTAAATGAAAAACGACTTAAAAGATTTTTAAATAACAATAACAAAATGATTAGTTCCCCACTTTTTTCACCTTTATACCGGCTTCATACTCTGGAAATGTTGTCTATCTTCGTCTTGCTAAGTTTGTAGCTCAGTCAGATTGGATGGGCGTCCATGAAAAGAACATTTAATGTCTTCACAGATTCTCAGTCAGATTCTCAGTCTGTTCATCTGGTTATTTCTGTCTTTCTACAGGTGTAGAATCAGATCACTAGTGTGTGTGTTTTTCCTGTTCTCTCACTCCTTCTTCCTCTCCTCTTATCTCTTTTTCATCTTTTCACACAAGCTCTCTCTCTCTCTGCTCCTCTCTTTTCCGTCTCCAGGTCTGTTGCATTTGAAATAAACCCAAAGAGGTTTCTAATAAAGCTTTATAAATGTCAAGTGTTGCATCATAGTAATGTCAATCTAATTGGTTTCTTGTTGAAAACAATTCTGAATGCTACAAGTAAACAAAAACAGGATTTGGGTTTACCCTTTGACTAGGCCAAGGAGCCGAATCATCCCATTTCAGCTCAAGTTGTATGTTTAATATTTTTGCTCCACTCCTTCCTTAAGTCTTTTGACTTTCTTCTAGAATGATTTGTTTTTAGTTTCATCTTATCACCTTTCATCTACTAAACCGTTTAGATGACCCTGCTTGAGTAAAGCCTCCCCACAGCATGACCCTGCACCACCGTGTTTCCCTGTGGGCACAGAGTGATCAACGTGACGTTCTGCCTTATTATTACTATTTTTATTTTTGCTTCATGAAAGCCAAAAAGTTACATTTTCATCTTAGCTACTCTGAGTTCCTTCTTCACAGTGTTTGTTGTGTTTCCTACATGTCTGGTGGCAAAGCAGGATTTCATCTGGGTTTTGTTCAACAAAGGCTTTTCTTTTGTCAATCTTCCATAAATTATCCATTTAGACTCAGCTTTCCAGTCATTTCTGTGTTTACCAAGACAAATAGATATAGATAGATAATGAAAGTTCAGCAGCATCATCTCCAGATGGGACAATAAACCCCCGTTTGACTCCCAACTGAATTCAATGGAGAAAAAAATCAAATATTACCAAATATTATTGTCTGGTTTCTGGTGCAAATGTCTTAATACTAAGACATAACTAACTTACATGTAATTTTTCAGCAAGATATAGGAGTTTGTTTTAAATTAGTAGTTCTTGAATATTGATTATTTTTAAAAAGTACTAGTTCCACAGGCAGATTATTTCATTTATGACATGGGAAAATGTCTTGTTATAAGTGAAATAATCTTACAGTGGAACTAGTACTTCTTTAAAATCAAAATTAAGGAATTATTTACTTAAAATAAGCTCCCATATCTTGCTGAAAAGTTACTTGTAAGTTAGTTTTGTCTCATTTCAAGTGGACTAAGATATTTGCACTAGAAAATAGGCCAAAATTACCTGGTAAGATTTGGTGTTTTTACAAATCACACATTACTTTTATCACCACAGTATTATCTCTTTCTTCAGTTATTTTTACAATTCCTTTTCAAATCTTAGTCAAGCTTCCATGAATATTTCTGATTTGACAAATCTTTGCTCTTTTGAGACTTTTTCAACTTTCCCTTTTTCTGTTTAGCAAAACCACTTAGCTGGGTAAAACCCCGGGGGCATTGCTTGTTTTTATGTGGGAGAGTAATTTGAATGGCTTGACTCTTCAGTCTTTCCACATCATCCACCTTCTCCATGACACGTTCTCCCACTGACTCAGTCAGCAGCGACTTCGCTGGAGCTGAAGACAGCTGTCTGCCTAAACAAGCAGTCAGGAGAGGCTAAAAGGTTCCCTAAAGCTGCAGGATTGGGAGAAACAAAGATAAAATCAGGATCTGCTTCAATGCCAGACGTTAAGTTTACATTCACAGTCTAGTTGTTTGTTTCCTGTCAACATCCATCCAGTTTGCAGAATTGTCACAATGTTAATAAGTCTCTAGATGGTGTTGATGCAGGTTCTTCCAAAACCAATGAAGGCAGGAGGGTAACAAGATCTTGTGATATTGACTCATCACAATGTTAGTTGAATGATGCACAGCAAACTAAAGCCAATTGAAATCGTCATGATGAAGTTATAATAGAAGATGCACCAAAAACTCTGAAACTATCCATTTGGAAGCATTTTGTGTTTCCAATAGGAATGAAAAATGGCGGCAGAGTGAAAGACAAGACACAAACTATATGTAGAAACAGAAAGTTGTTGCTGAAAGATGTATAACAACCAGTGGTTTATCCCAGCCAATAAAATGCAGAAAAAAACCCCAGTTTGAACAAATGTGATCTTTCTATCATTACTCCCCTACCTAAAAGTTGTAGAAATGGTTTTCTTGTAAAAAAGTCGGATTTCTTTTAAACTATGGCTGATCTGACCTGTGGGAAGAAGAAATCACTTATTTCCAAAAATTCACTTCATTTGGCGTCAAATATAGCAATTTTTTTATTGTTTCATTATAACTAGATCAAAAAAATAAATATCTGTATTTTTAACAATTTTTAAAAAACCAAACTGTTTAAACATGTAAAAATAAGTTTAGTAAGTTTAGTAAGTAAAAACAAAATAAATCTTCAGTTTTGTAAATGTGCCAACTTGTGGCAGCGTGTGCCAAAGTCAAAACGCCGAAGTATTTTTAAAAGCTACTAGTACTAAGAGGTTTATTTTCTGTATAATGTAGTAAAAATTCTGGCAAACGACAACAAAATCCAAATTGCTTTATGTTCCATCCACATTTTCTCTAAAACTATAAGAGCTGCTGTCATACATACACTTCAAATGGAGTCTCTTAAGAGTCAGCTTTATTTTGATTCCAGGATTATTGAGGCAGAGTTTGTGGAGATTATGTTAAACTGTTGGTTATGCAGCAGGACAGTGATCCAAAAAAATTAAAGTTCATAACATTTCATGTATGAACTGATTTTCCATAATTTAGCTTGTGAATATAATGTACAGTGTTTTTTGTCACCAACTGTTTGTGTAACGTGTTTCGTGCTGAGGATCGATCAGAAACGACAGAGACCAGATTGGAGGTGAGGCAGTCAGTTCTCCTGCCTCATGGCAGGGGGCGCTCATGATCCCAGGCATTGCGACTCCACAACTGCAGAGTAAGAGACAGTAACAGCGAACTAGCCATACAGTAAAGTCAAGTGCAGCAATATATTTATAGTTTTAACGGAATTATTATTCCGTTAACTCAATGCAGCCATGGATGGCATATAAAAGAATTGTCTTTTTGCCCTCCAGCGTTGTCCGCATGCGCGAAATTTACTTAGTCCAGCCTTTCGCAAACCGTGACCCCTGGATCACAGGTGGTCTGCAAGCGCCCCCTACTGGTCCTCAAGGTACTGCATGCTGTGAGCTCAAAGTATGCCACATAAAGTTATCTTACAGAAGGATTGAGTTTAAAAAATAATGGATAAATGTCTTTAAACCGGGTCACTCGGTGGAAAGTTTCTCAGTGTGAGTTGCAGAACTTTTGTTTTTCCAACACTATTACGATACATAGCATGCCACCGTCATGCAGATTTAGATCTGCTGCTTTGCTGCAATATGAAGGTGAAGAGGGAGTGAGCAGCGCTGCGCCACACGCTGACTAACTGCATATTTACACCTGAATTAA
Source organism: Alfaro cultratus (assembly GCA_903066825.1). Taxonomy (NCBI): domain Eukaryota; kingdom Metazoa; phylum Chordata; class Actinopteri; order Cyprinodontiformes; family Poeciliidae; genus Alfaro; species Alfaro cultratus. Next base: position 53,279 of record CAEFZX010016397.1, on the reverse strand, counting down.
AGTGACTTACATTGGGCTATCTGCAGGCTGGAAGAAAATGTTTTTACCAAAGCAACTCAGGTCTATTTTTCTTTTATATGCTTCTTGATTTCAAATAGCCCTAAAACTATTAATGCACACAAAACGTTTTTAATTTCCATGTGTTTTCCATCACTGGGAAGCTCAGAATCAACACTTTCAAAATGTGTAAATAACTCGAAATGCCTGGAGTTGTAGAGGTGGTAGTTCATGGCTTCATGGTGGCCAGACACATTTGTTGCCTTTAGAAACAACAGCAGACTTTGCTCACATTAGGGTGAGCAAAGACAATCAGAAAGAGACTAATATTTTAATTTCAGGCTGTATATATTAAGGTGTGGTCTGTGAGTGTTTGTTAAATGGGTTGAGCCTGAAACAACTAGACTCACCACCGGTTGCTTCAATGGCTTGATGACAGGAAGTCTGAACCAGTTCTTAGAAATAGGGGGGAAAGACTTTCTTCCAGAGGATTGGATAGATTTTTCTTTCATAAATGAAATTATTTAAAAACTGCTTTTTGTATTCACTCAGGTTATCATTCATTTTGGAAAAAAAATAACTGATGTAAAAAAAATAAAAAGAAGAAATGTGTAACTGTTGTATATATTTTCTGTTTGGAGCAATCGCTCATCTGGGCGTCAGAAAACGGCGCTCAGACTGGCGTCTTTGGATTTAATGCTTATTTAAAATGACTGAAGGTGACTGTGTGCCAGTCTAAACACTATCCGGCCTTTCTCTTTTTTTAACAGGGATGAGTTGATGATGATGTGGCTTGAATTGGACAGAGTCGCCGTGGAGTCTGTGCAGAGACATCCACACATATATCAGACTGTTTCCAGCTCCCTGGAAGGAGATGCATGCTGGGATATTTACAACCTGCAGGCCTGAATGGCTCAGACACAAAGGCTGCAGAGACCTGCCTCAGCTTTTACACTCACATCTACGTTTTCTATGCTTAGTGACAGACTGTGCACAAATGAGAAATGTTTTAGATTTCAAAATAGGTTTCACCTCTTACATGTAAACAGCTTCATCTTCAATTCGTCCTTGTTTGGATTTGAATTTTGTCCTTTCAAACCTTCACAAGACGTCTTGTCTGCGTAAAATGTGTAAGTATGTTTCATTCATTCATTGCACGATTTTACTGTCATATCTATGAGACTGAGAAGCAATAAATCTGAGTGCAAAAGTATTCATACCCCTGGGTGAATAAATATTTTGTTGTGTTAAAAACAGAAATTTTAAGGTATTTTCTAGGGGACAATAAAAAATTTGCTACCATGCAGATGAACTGTGTTTAATACATCGCTTACACTGGATGCTAAAATAATTTACCATCTTTCTTCAATCAATCAATCAATCAATCAATCAATCAATCAATCAATCAATCAATCAATCAATCAATCAAGTTTATTTGTATGACACATTTCAGCAACAAAACAGTCCAAAGAGGTTTACATCATAAAAACATTATAAACATATCACACAGTCACCAAATGCCATCGTTAAAATCAGCATTACACATTAAAATGTTGGTTAATTTTCCATTTATAATGTTTCAAAATTAAGTGTGCTTAAATATTATTATCAATCAAATCAATGCAGTTTTTTTTATCTGTTTACTGTTAAATTAAATCAATCAGTACCTCCAGTTTCTAGAGAATTATCGTGGAAATTCACACAAAATCAACAAATCCCTGCACTTTTTGAGCTAATAATTGGGAGTTTAGAGCAGCTTTTTCTCAAAAGTCGTCAGAAACTTTCTCACTTGTACTAAACAGCTGCTTAGGCTTTAATTGATGTCAGATTATAGTCCCTGATCTAGTCATAAAAGGTCGCATTTACCGCCATGAGTGCAAATATTTCCAAATTAGTACCACAAACACTTTGATTTTTTTTTATTACAAAAAGTCACAAAAAGAATCACAAAATCCTGGAGGGACTGAAAAGATGTTCAATAATATTTAATTTTAAGAATTCCTTGACATTTTAACAGTTTATGAACAGGTTTTAAGAGCATTCGTGGTCTTGACTTGGCCCAAAACAAAAATAAGTTTGACACCGCTGGTCTAAATCAGTCTGAAAATGTTGTTCAGGTGATAGAAGGCCGACTTTGTAACTGCCTTTATGTGACTCTGAATGCTCAGGTCACAGTTCATCTCTACACCCAGATTTTGGGCCTGATTACTTGTTTCTAGCTGCAATAACTGAAGTTGAAGCCATGTTCGAAACTTCCTGATTCAAACGTGTTTCAGGTCCCAAATGTTCCCAAAAGTCCAAGTCGCAATCAGCTCGCTTTGACTGCAGCATTTTCTGCATAAACACAAATGTTCCAACCTGTCAGGGTGAGATATTCTGTAAACATCTGTTTTCTTTCCCCAAACATCTACGCTCAACACTTTTCTGTTATGCCAAGAAGTTTGGCTTTCTGCTTGATGGCCATACAAATAATCCCCTGATTCAGAAAGTTGGCCTCACATTTAGCGTTTTGAAAGTAAAATAGTTATTTTTAATGTCTGGAAACTGTATTATGATGAGAAAGCTTTCACTGTTTGAGCCGCTCACATTTTAGAGCTGCAGAAAAGAAGAAATGGAAAGACAATCAGTTTTAAAGGAAAGCGCACTAGTTGAGACTTGACTGCCGTTGATCTTTGAGTAAATAAATCATGAAATCTAACAATCTCTGACAGAATAAACTGTATTAAAGTTTTCTAAGCAAGCACAGGGAAACAGTAGAGAGGAATGATTTTCTTTTAACAGGAAGTAACAACAAATACACAGGAAGTGAAAGAAAATGTCATGAGAAGTAGGGAGCATTTCCAGCCAGAGATAGATCAGGATACAGTCACACTCCAAGTGTTACAAAAAGGAAAAAAAAAAGTTCCAAAAATAGATTTGTACAATTCAAATATATATTTAACAAAGAAAGAAAAGATTTAAAAGAATTTACTCGAATTTCAAAAGCTTTCTTCGCCAAACGTTTTAGAAAATTAAATGAAAAAAAAAACAAAATTATTAACAGAAAGCAGCAGCAATTCCCAGTGAATTAATGATCTGAGTCAAACAGAACGTTCAGTTCAGAATCCTCCGGGTCTGACCTTCCTGTGGAGCATGAAGTCATGACCTCTGATGGGATTTCATCCACCTGCGGAGGAAAACAGGGAGACGGAGGGGTGACAAGCAGGCGAGCAAAGAGGAAAGGAGCTGATAGGAGCAGATTAGGTCGCGCTAAAAACGTCGGTAAGTTTTCGTGGAGGAATGTTAATTGCCCCGGGGGGCCCTGCTTATCGGCCCAGTGTGGGTATTAATGCGACAGGCGAGATAAGGAGGACAGCGAGCTGCACGGCCGCTGCAGAGCGAGGCAGGCGGGGGACGCCTTCAGTCAGCTGGAGCGCAAAAAATGTTATTTTACAGTCACACCGGAGGAGTTTAAGGTGGTTTATTGGCATGTTTAGTTCTTCCCTCATGTGCTGTGCACTGCATAAGCACCGGAAGAAAATGTCCACACAATACAGCTGGTAGTAACACTGGAGGTGAGTCCAGATTCATCATCGGAGTTAAACTACGCAGTTATTTCACCTTTTTATTTAAAAAATCTGAACTGAATTTTACAGCTTTTAGTTTCTAAATGTATGGCAAACCTGACATATTATTATTATTATTATTATTATTAGACAGCTGCAGCCATAACTAAAACAAAATAGGCATTAAAATATGTTTGTTTTTAAATCACTGATTTAGCACCAAAATCTGGAACAAACTTCCAGAAAACTGTAAAACTGATGAAACACTAAGTTCATTTAAATCAAAGTTAAAACGTATTTGTTTAGAACTAACTCTGAATACTACTAATAAGTGAAAAATAATTTATTTGAGTCTATATTTACTTTCCCATGTCAGTGCATTGTTCTCCCATTTTCTGTTTTAGCCATAAAGTCATTGAATCGTCTTGTTGCTGAGATGTGATGTAAACAATCTTGCCTTGCAAAACCCTTAACTTGTATGAGACTGTATGAAATAAGAGCATATTAGATTATTTTTTCTAAGAGTGTGTCGGCATCCGGTGTCAGGTTACAGAATGAGAACCAGACACAGGGTGACAACAAGTTCTCCAAAAATCACTTTTCAAAACAATAATAAAAAAAACCTTTACCACTATTTCTAAACAAAGAAGCGCATTGATTTTCTTTTTATTAAGTTAGAGCTGTTTTGACTGAATTAAATTAAAAAAAGCTCCAAGCTGACTGATTAACAAGCTGCAGAAAACATATTGAGCAAAAGATGGTCTGAAAATTACATCTCAACTCAACCGTTTTAGTTTTGCATAAAAAATTACTATGATACAGAAATGTTATTTGAAGGATTATAAAGATTTAGCCACAATTTGCTTATATTCTTTTATAAATAGAAGCAGCAGATCATTTTATACATGTTGGCTTTACATCTTTACAGTCACACAGAGAAAATCCCAAACGCAGACATTTTACGCAAACACGCTGTCAGTAGCTGTTCGCCCTTATCATGCAAGATTCGCCACTGCTACAGTCTGAAAGTTTGTATTTATGTTTTCTGTAGACAGATGAGACATTTTGAGAGAGCAAAAAGTGTTTCACAACGCGGTTTTGGATTTGGTTTCATCCCGCGCAGCCAGTTTGTAAAAGGATTAAATCACCGCATTCCAGCTCGAGTTACGATGTGTTGCTGTGAAAGTTTAACATCAGATAAAGAGCTAAACTTCAACGTCTCGTCCATAAGTTCCCCTTTTTGCACATGTAAAAAGTAAACAGTTACAAGCAAAGGTTTTTGGGAAACCTTGGCCTTGAAGCTGCTGGAAGAGTCGCTCCTCCTCCAGAGGCCTATTGATACATGCAGGATATTAGCGCTAAACCAGGGGTCTCAAACTCCAGTCCTCCAGGGCCGCTGTCCTGCAGTTTTTAGATGTGCCACAGGTACAAAACGCTGAAATGAAATGGCTTAATTACCTCCTCCTTGTGTAGATCAGTTCTCCAGAGCCTTAATTACCTAATTATTCTATTCAGGTGTGGTGCAGCAGAGGCACATCTTAAAGTTGCAGGACTCCGACCTTTGAGGACTGGAGTTTGAGACCCCTGCACTATAAGTAGTTACATTTGGGGCTGTAATGAACAAGGGAGTTTTAATGTTTCCCGGCGCAAAATGTGTGCGTAAAATGTGTCCAAATGCGCTCTCAGAAACAGCGTCTGTAACCGCGTCCAGCACATTTTTTCCATGTGGAAAATAAAACTGGGGAACGTGCGGTTACGTCACGCACTTCCCACCTTCCCAGGGTTCTTCCTCCGTCCCGAGTGGACTTTCTATTTCACACACACCCCTCCCCCGCGCTCCAAAAAGGGGCAGAGACGCTCCAACACTCCGGTCCGAACTCTCCTCACAAAGCCTGACATTATATCTGTCAGAGAGGAGGGCTGCATGGACGAACCCGGCGATAATAGCCGTGTTTTACAGCGATTTATGGCCATGAAGGATTCCAGAAGCTTAGCGGACCTCCAATTACCCACGCTTCCGAGGTGGATTGTTTGCTAGAGAAACAGCGGGGACTGCAGAAGGGGAGTGCATGTTACTCGGCGGGCTTCATTTTGTCGATGCCGGAGAGCTGGAGCTGGATGACATGATGCTGCAGAGCCCGCTCACCTCCACGCCGTTTTCCGTCAAGGATATCCTCAAGCTGGAGCAGCAGCAGCAGCAACAGTCCGGCTCCCTGGAGCTCCCACACCGCGTCCACAGCCAGCAGCACTTGACTCGCTCTCCGTCCCAGCAGGAGCAGCTGCAGCAGCAGCAGCACTTCCAAAGCCCGCCGTCATGCATGCTGGCCGGGCCTCGGGATAGCCCGTCTTTCTCGGACAGTGAGGACAACCTGGCGTACCTCAGCGCGCTGGCCGTGCGCGATGAGGAGCGCGGGGACCCCAGCCTCTCCCCGAGCATGTACGTCCATCCCGGGCTGCAGGGAGCCAAGCTGGAGGCCGCAGAGCTGGAGGCGCAGGAGAGCAGTGAGTTTAAACCACATCCACACCGTTTCTGACGGAGAGGAACTTCAGTAAACGGCGTTAAAGAGTGGAATCATTTGGCTACAAAAACTGATCCCATATTTCACAGAGGGATTGATGCATGTTGGGCTCTACTGTCATTAACTGATGTTGGTCAACAAACCCTCCAAAAATAATGGCCTAAGTAATTTTTCGCCTAAAGTGATTTTAGTATATAAAAAAATCACAACGTCTTTCCTTCAAAATTAAAAATAAATAAATACATTTTGACAACAAGAAAGAATAAAAGAGAAGGACTTGGGTCATTATTATAGAAGCTGAGGAAAGCTGTTAGGGGTGGGCGATATGAACTGGGAATTTATCACGATATTTTGTCCTACTGTTGAGATAACAATAAAATCTGATAGAAACTATTTATTACTTCTTTTTTAGTTAACAGCATTCATAGCACCACAAACTTAAATGCTGGTCTTGAAAAATATTCCTATTTGATATAAACTTCTTCAGGACGCCACAATATTAAAGAATCAACCAATCGATTGTATTTGTGTAGCACATTTAAGCAACAATGCAGCTTAAAGTGCTTTACATGATAAAAACATAAAAAATAAAAAGCCATAAAAATATCATACAGGCGCCGGTGATTATATTTAGTCGAATGCCATTATCAAAATCAATACACATCAAAATCATCAATACGCATCAAATATGTTGGTCAATGTTCCAGTGATTGTTTTGTATGTGCAGATTATTGTGTTTATTTAAATATATTTTTGAATTAACTCATATTTACTGATGGTCTCATGAAAAAAACTGTAGAAATCGGTGAAAATTCATAGTTTCTTTAACATTAACTGAAGTTTATGTGATAACGATAAATCAAAGCTTTTATCTTGACAAGAAATGTTTCACGATAAACGATATGATAAATGCAATATATGTTAATCTGTTTAAAGCTAAACCATAATAATTAATTATGGTGGTTTTTTCTTAAAAAAGTTACTCAATACTGAAAACGGATGTCCTGAAAAATATGTCTGGATTTAATTAATTTATTTAAATAATTTTTGTTTATGAATTCACCTGGGTTTTGTAGTGAGTTATCGCTTGACATCCATCAAAAAATAAGCACAATTTTGGCAAATCTACATGGAAAACACTAAATTAAACAAAGACTATTGAGAACAACAACACGACTCAGGGATGTTTTCCTACCTTTCCTCACAGAGCAGCAGGTTCCGACCTTATTCCAATAAAGAGCCATCAAATGAGACGGATCCAGCGAAGTGCGCACATGTCAAACACTTTCTAGTGGTTCGGCTGCGCGCCTCTTACTCCGGGCTCTGTTATGATGTGTGGACCATAAACCGACAATTAGTTTAGAGAGGCTTGTAAAAGAAGTGACACGGAGAAGTAGCGCTGATAAACACAGACGGGATGGAGATCAACTGTTCGGCTTCGAAACGTGCAGACATTTTATTATTAAAAATGAGGAAAAGATTCATTAGGCTGTTAATTACAGACAAAAACTGTTTTAGGAGTAAAATTAAAAAAACTAAATAACGCATGACTAGAGGAAAACATTGTTGTGATAAGAGACATATTAAGTATTTTTGCTTTAATTTAAATTCTTACGTTTACAGATACAAAAAATAAATGGAATAAAAATAATGTGTTGTGCCAAGCTACACTGACAAAACAAATGGTTCAAATTTAACCAATAAAATCTCTTTGACAATTTATTTGGGTAATTAAAAAAATTCCATCTCAATAGAGATAAATTTATTTAAGCAAATTTATTTGCTTAAATAAATTTGATAAATATAATTTGCTTTAATCAGGTTTGTCCTTACATGTTAAAACCCCCCAAAAACAATTAAGACAGAAACTGGACTGAGAATAACTAATCTTAAACATTATATGTACAAGCTTGATGTGTTTGTAAACTATTTAACGCCTAAACTTGAAGGCCCTTCAGATTTCATTTTTATAGTGTATCCTTCCATTGTTGACACATGACAGATGGACAAACGTGGGATTTGTGGCAGCGTTTATCTGTAGTGGCTAATGCATGAATGCGTGTTGAATGAATTACATTCTCAAACTGTGTTTCAAAAGGTCTTACGGCCTGTGGAGAGAGGTGACGTCTCACTGTGTGAACATGATGTGCTCCTGAAATCCGTTCCGAGTTCATTTGTGGCGAGATGTAAAATTATTCCGGCATTTTCTTCTTTTATGTAAATGCCGATTTTATTTAAATCGGGTTTAAACTGCACCAAAGTGCTGTGCAAAAACGAGAATAAATTGACGGGAAAAAGTAAAATAATAAAACTAAAACATCACAACAGAGAAGTTAATTCAATGCCAACAAAAAAGTTTTTTTTTTTATTTTTTTTTTTTCAAACTTAGCTTGTTTCATTTTCCACCTCATGTCAGTAAAGTATAGAAACAAACGTTGATGTAACTCGACTCTCCCGTTTCACCCAGAGAACTGCGGGTTGGTGTCCCGGGAAGACGCAGCGGAGGGCGGGCTCGGTGAGTCAGAGAGGCCGGTGCAGAAGCAGAGGAGCCGGCGGAGACCCCGGGTCCTCTTCTCCCAGGCGCAGGTCTTCGAGTTGGAGCGGCGCTTCAAGCAGCAGCGCTACCTGTCCGCCCCGGAGCGGGAGCACCTGGCCACCACCCTGAAGCTCACCTCCAACCAGGTGAAGATCTGGTTCCAGAACCGCCGCTACAAATGCAAGCGCCAGCGGCAGGACAAGTCTCTGGAGGCGGCCGGGCAGCAGCACCACCCGCCCCCGCCGCGGCGCGTCGCCGTTCCGGTGCTGGTGAGAGACGGGAAGCCGTGTCTGGGCGGTGCGCAGAGCTACGCCGCCGCCGCTGCGCCCTACGGCTCCAACCCGTACAGCTACAACGGATACCCGGCTTACACCTACAGCAGCCCGGCGTACAACAGCAACTACAGCTGCTCGTACACCAGCATCCCCGCCCTGCCGCCGTCCAGCACCCCGAACGCCTTCATGAACATGAACTTGGGAAACGTGGGCGGCCTGAGCGGCTCCCCGCAGGCCCAAACACATCAAGGGACAGCGGTCACTTCCTGCCAGGGCTCCCTGCAGGGGATCCGTGCCTGGTAGCCTCTCCGGAATAGAACAAGTGTCCTTTTTTTTTATCAAACTTTTTCCTTTTCTTCTTTTTTTAATCAACTCATTTGGTGCAAAATGTCTGGCAGTATTTCCTACTCAACTGTTCGGGCCAAAGAACAAGAATTTGCGTGGAGGCTGAATGTCACTGCAAAGTGGACTTTTTTTTTTCTTTTAAATTGTTGGTCCACGAATGTGCGCCCCTTTTTTTTTAGCGCCGCAAGGCAAAGGCGCAAAGGGGAAAATGGCGCTTTTCTATCCAGAACCCCTAACAGATTTTTAAATAATTGGTATTAAAATTTAACTTTTTGTTTTTCTAGAAACGAAAGGTGTTTTGATTCAACAGAGAATTGTTAGTCTATTCACATTTATTCAAATAAAATATTAAAGAGCCAAGGCGTTTTGATTGTGTACTACAGCTCAGATACTCCGGTGCGTATCCTGACCGCCTAAATACATAAAAATTAATGTAATACAGCACGAAGGAAACACAATGTGTCACCTCCATGGGGTCAGAGATTTGGATGCTCGGCTGCAAATTGGAAGCTGAATTTTGCACATAAACATGTTAAGAGCGGAGCTGCTGGAGGAGGCCGGGCCACGGGGACTCTTTGTCCCTGTGCCAGGCGCCTTGAAAGGAGGAAGTGTTTCTCCATTTGAGCTCCTTAAAAGGACGCGATTAAGCACCTAAAATACCCCCGAAGAGCGAGCTGCAGCCGGGCTTGGAAAGCAGGAATAATGGCTCTTATTGGATTGCCGGACAAAGGGTGTGTGGTAGGCAGAGCCGACCACTCAGCAAAGACAAAGGCGCACCGGGGCCGTGAGATTGACGTCCTAATATTCCCATTTGAGCGACAGGCAGCGGGTTATTCTGCGCAGAGAAGGGGACACAGAGGGAAAATGTGGTCACTTTTGTTCTCCTTCAGGAGGGTTTTTCTTTCTTTCTCACTTTTTTTTGTCAGCGCAGAAAAGCTCTGCAGAGATCCCCAGCCGAGAGGCTTCAGGGGCCGCCGGGCTGGAGGTGAAGACAGCGGGGAGGCGTTTGTCTGAAAGAAGGGGGTATTATTGCTACAAGTTTCACCATTTACACCGATGAGGAAAATGGACGGGGACATTTCTGCAGAGGGGAGGAGGTTCGTGTTCTTATTATTTCAGAGGAAGGGCGCTATTGCAGGCTGCAGAGCGAAGTTATTCTTTCTCACAGGTGACTCCCACAGCAGAAACCCACGGCTCCTCGAACAGAAGATGAGAATGAAATTCCCCCAAAATAAAACGCGATGAGCTGAAATAAAATCAATGGTCAGGAAGGGAATGTACGGAATGTACGCGTTCTGAATTTTGGATGTTTTACCTCCGCAGCAGAGCTTAGGAAACAGTCAACAGACAATTCACAAAGAATATCTCCAGACATTATACAGATAAAAACCTATTTACTTGTCCATAGATTCAAAGTCGGTTACATCAATTCTAGTTTTATCCTTTTGTTGAACAATAAAGTTAATTCCAGTTTATTAAAGGATTTAAAATCCAGCTGACTTTGCAGTAATCTCTCGTCCTGAATGAACAGGTTTCCTCTTCAACTAGAAGTACAAATTCATTTTTTAACTTTCGGGGGGGTTTTTTTGCAAGATGTTTGTTGCCATGACAACCACCCCACTATACCCTATAAGTTTCCAAAATGAGCGAGTGGGGCGGTTCATTTTACAGATCATGAAACCTGGATTTATCTGAAGTTTTAAAATAAATCCAGGTTTGAGCTTCTCTTTTATTTAGAAAAATGAGGGAAAAACTGCAGAAAACCAACAGCTTTTATTCATGCCGTAAAAAAAAGTTTAAATTTGGTGCCATAAGAACCAATTTATGGTACTTATGTTCAATATTTCTTATTGGAACTGATGCATTTAGACACTTAAATAGTTTTTGGATAGAAGTAGTAAGCCTAAGTAAAAGTTTAATAAATTCAAACTGATATTTAAGATACACTGACAGAAAAAAAAGCAAAATTCCAACTATGTATATTTACTAAGATCATTTTCAATCTTTTATTTTGCCCTTTATTAATTAAAAGACCTAAAAAAAAGTGGAACTGGTTCTGATTAGATCGTAAAATCGTATTTATTTAGTCATAAACGTTTCCAATTTGCTGCATTTAAACATTTTTCTAAAATCCACATAAATATGTGCCGTTCATTGGTAAAGAAGCAAAGTTTGAACATTTCTAAAACTGATAAATTAATGCGTTTTATTAAGCGTGTAATGACTCATTTTCTTGCATCGTTTCATTCCTGACTGATGCCGGATGAGTTAGTAATGCGTTGCATCGTTTCTCTATATCAGCTGCAGAAGGATGATGCTGGACGGTTTTAATCAAAATATAATATTTTATCAAAAGTTTCACCAAACCGCCGCCTGCAGTGAGTTGTAATATTTAACTTTAAAATGTTAGAAGTTAAAATAAATAACGCTCTGCATCATACTTGATAAAAACGTGAAGAATATGAATGGCTAATATATGGCATCCTCTCCAATTTAAATGTTACCTGAAATGTTTGGGGAACAGAAAAAGAGGAAGTCACATCCTGTTCTCTCAATCAGCCTAATTGCGCTTAATGAACCATCACTTCTATCTTGCTGCGACTCACACGCGTCTGGAGGCGGTTCTGGTCTGAACTCGGACCCAACTCCTCCTTTTTCTATCGCCTGTCCAGATATTTGCTGAACTTATCATGGCGGAAGACAAACTGTCCAAAGAGTTGTGTGAAAATGAGAGTGGGGAAGCATCAATTGCTGTTTTCTCTTCGCGTAATTGTTCCTCCAGTCTCAGATCAGCGGTTTCCCAAAGCCATTCTGGTATAATTACAGCCACACATTCGCGTCTTAATGTGGAAAACAGCAACCACAAGTCTGTGGACAAACATCGCGAGAATATCTTCAGCATCCAGGTGGGGATTTCTCTTACATCCCCAGCAGCCAACGCGATGCGCCGAGTGAAAACAGCACAGGGAAATCGCATTGCTTTTAAAATATTTTGACCCCAAATCAGAGAAAATTGCTACATATTTACAAGTGATCAGGTTTGAGTGTTTGTGAACTGGATCTCCGCGGCTCCTTCAGGTGTGTGGACCAGCTGATCTCAGCCCCTCCTCGGCTTTCTGCTGCTAATGCGGATCCATTTAGGGGTAAATACAGGGAGCCGATAAGCTGAGCGCCCTGAAGTGCTGCCGGCCTGCGGGACAGAGACTGATGGACGCAAACAAAGACGAGACACGGAGGCGTCTGGCAGCCAAACACCATCACGTTTTAGAACCGATAACAGCAGCATGTGTGTCTGTTACTTTACTATCTAGAATTATTTATTATATTCAGTCAGACCCGGAATTTTTATACCCTACAGGTTTATGGGGAAAATGGATCTGTCTTTATACATAATGAAATTATTTCAGATTGATTTCCTTCAATCTTTACTGGCCTCACAGCAATCAGCCTCCTTCAACACTTTCTTTTTGCAGCTTTGTGAAATTTTCTAATGACAGTTTAGTGATGAGCTTCGAGATTTTGAGTTCGGAAGACCTCTTTGCCATCACCCTAATTTTCACAGTTTCTCTATCAGATGTAAAACTTTTAAACTACTTCCAGTCTGAAGAGTCATGTCAGAGAAATTCAAATCACTTTAAACCCAAAGGAGTTTGAATAATAATTATGCATTAGAATTTTATTCACGCTAAATCAGACTAAAACCTTCATGTTTTTGGTTATTTCGGATCATCTGAATTATTTCTATTTGCTCCAGAAGTCGTTTCTGTTGGACAAACAATGGATGGGCTTCTAAAAAATAAAATAAAAGATAATTGTTTCCATTCATCTCCTTAGTTTAGGGTTCAATAGTCTTTTAAACAGACACAGTCCCTCCTACAAACTTACAGGACTTTTGCCCATTTTGAGACGGCCACTCGAAAAACAATCATTGTTTCCAGTTTAACTTCCTGGAAGTTTCCAAATGTGTTGTTTCTATATTTATACATAATATTCTCTCCTATAATACAAATTGCAAAAATCTTCTTGCAGCAAAACTCCAACACATCACCCTACTTCTCCTCCTGATGTAATAATGGTTATTGTGGCCAAATTGTTCAGTTTTGGTTTCATCAGTTTTTGGAAACTAGATAAAAACACTCTTACCAGATTCAGCTTCACAATTTTTGAGATTGTAATATCCATATATCTATATCTACATATCAATATATGTAGAAAGAGTTACATAGAATTATATATATTTTAATTATTTAAAAATATATACTTAAAAAAATTATTTAAACATATATATTTTTAAAAATTATTTTAAAAATTTACAAATATTTTTTATTGTTTAAAAAATAATCAATTTATTTTTACAATTCAGAAAATAATTATAAACCTATTATTTTATTTTTATTTTGATTACACTCTTATTTTTCTCTTAATTAATTTATCCTTTTTCGTCTTGCAGCATTTTTATTTAACTGACTCATATGCAGGTTTTTGCAGCACATTTTACAAATCTAAAACATAAAACCCCCAAGAGCGCACAAACAATTTTTCGCACAACACCCAATTAAGTTTTCTTCAGTGATTAGACTTATGTCATACCAAACACAGAGAGAAACCTGGCAAATCATTTTGATCTCCTTTAACTCCACATCATCTTACAATAACTAATACTTTCAGCTGCATCACTAGGAGTTATTGTTCTTGCTGAACTATAATCATAGAAATTGGTGTTAACTCGCTGTGGCATAAGATGCTTTAAAAGCCCTTACACACTCAAGAGGTCTTACTAAGTGTATCATTTGCTGCAGAAAGGCTGATTTGTTTACTTTTCAGCAGCCGCCCTCTGACACGCAAATCTCAGACGAACACACACACATTTCCACACACCAGTTATCACTTTGCATGCAGCTGGCTTTGTACGCCTGTTATAGTTCACAAAGACTTTCCACACAGATTCAAGCCCAGCTTTGGGTTATGTGGGGTGTGGAACTGAAAATCCCACCTTCTTGCTGACACAACTCAGGAAAAATGTTTAACTTTAACATTATTTTCTTAATATTTGCATCAAGATTAACAACGTTTTCCTGGTCTTATAATTTTCATCGCTCTGACTCTTACATCCAACAGCTGCAATGTGAGAAAATACCAAAGCATTAGCCGAAACGGGGCGGCAAGCTCAGTTTCAATTGGGCCAAATCAAAAATCTGAATGTTCTTAAAGGGTCAGAATGTATTGATAAAACCCGTTAAACTGTTAAAATACTAATAAATGGCTGTTTGTTTCAGCATTCAATAAGTTCTTCTTAAAATTAAATCATACTGAACATCTTTTCTCACTAATCAGTCCATCCAGAATTTTGATTTTGATTGTTTTTGTGTTTTGTGACTCTATTACTTGCCTTATCAATCATGGACTACGAGGCTTAAACAGCAATCACTTAAACTCAATGTTTTTGACCAATTTTGAGAACAAAACTGCAGTAAAATCAGAAAAATGTGGAGATTTGTTGATTTTGTGTGAATTTTGAGGATTTGTGACAAACTGGAAGGACTTATTGATGGAATATGGAGTCTAGAGGGCCTCATAGAAAGCTGCAGCGGGCCAGATTTGGCCCCCAGGCCTCGAGTTTGACACATGGAAGCCAAAAGGATTGTGATAAAGACTGATTTCCTTAAAAAAACGAATAAATTTCCCATGCATGGAGTGTATTGCGATGCACACTCTATCCAAACAGCACTCTGCATGATCTCAGTAATACAGTGCAGTCAGGCATCAGCCAAGTATGAGTCATCAAGCAGCTCCAGCTCGCTGTTCAGAGCTTGTATTTGTATAACCATGGTAAAGACGTCTCGTTGTGGAAATCTGTTAGCCTGCTGTATGAAGTAAGCGCTGAGATCACGGCTCTTTATCAGTTTGGACCGTGTTTCTTGGCTCACTTAATGCTCTGCAGCTGGGCGGGTTTCCGTATGAGCTGCACTCAAACGGCTGAACCATTACTTAGTTTCTAAGCGAGACTCCCGCCATCAGTGGTCAATGAGCTGCAACAGGCTGCTGCTCTGAGAGCTGACAGGCCTGGACAGGCAGCGTTCAAACACAGAAACACAGAGAGGTGCTGAAATATTGCTCCCTGTGAAACAACCAGCTACCAGGACAAAAACACACAATCTTACCAGTAGTTTTGGCCTAATTTCTACTGCAAATATCTTAGTACATTTAAAATAAGACAGAACTAACTTAAAAATATATTTTCAGCAATAAATATGAGCTTGTTTTAAGTCAGTAATTCCTTAATTTTGATGAAAAATTACTGGCTCCGTTGGCAGATTATTCCACTTATAACAAGATTTTAGTGAAATAATCTGCCATTGGAGCTAATACTTATTCATCAATTTTAAGGAATTATTGACTAAAAACAAGTTCCTATATCTTGAAAAGTGACTTTTGAGTTAGTTTTCTCTTATTCAAGTGTACTAAGATATTTGGACTGGAAACTAGACCTAAATACTTGCTAAGATTTTCTGTTTTTACAGTGTGAGCTACAGCAGATAGTGGTAACCCAACCAATTCAGCTGCTGCAATGCAATTTTATGCTGATGACATATTAATTTATGCAGTAATATGAAATAAAGTTTTCATAGGAAGCTGAAACTGGATCTCCGATGAAAGAATTCTGAGTTTCACCCACTTCCGTTTTAAGGGAAACTTTTCTTTCTTGTCAAACTGCCTTTTAATGTTCATGTTAGTAATTGAAAAATAAATAAACAGAACAAAGTGGAATAGTTCTGTATTTTTTTTATGTTAGTTGGTTAGTTAGGTTGTTAGTTGCAGTTAGAAAGAAAACCAGAAATCTGGTAAGTAAATCTATAAATCATCTGCATTCTGGATGATACACAAGACATGAGGTCATGTCGCAAACATTGAACCCATATAAGCATAAAAGTATTTTTTTTCTTGCAAAAATTACAATTGATGTTCATTTTAATAAATACATAGATATTGTTGAGATTTTTTGGTCAGTTGGTTAGCTTGGGAAAAAAAGCTAAATAAAACCAAAAGTAGGTTACAAAGAGAAAAACAGAGTATGAAAGTAGCATTTAAAGAGTCAGTATTATGTACTTTATAGCACAATCACATAATCATGTTAACTTCCGTTGTTATAAAAATGCTTTATGTGTCAAATATTACTTAAAAAAAATTAAGTCTGTAATTTAATGTTTTGAAATTAAGTCTCTGTCTCTTTAAGAAGCTCCTATTCTTTCTGTTCTCCCCCTCTAGCAAAGTTTTAACCAGCGTTTCACTGAGAAGAAGCTCCTATAATGAGTACAGCAGATGCACAGCGCCACCAGGTGTTTGCTAATTGCTGGTGGCTAGTCTGAAGGGGCTGAGTGGGGGAGTCACAGGGGAGGGCTGCTCTTAGGTCTGTTCCTTGAAGGCGGGACTAAGTCCATCCAGGCATTTTGATTTCTGAAACATGCATGAAAGCTAAAGGCAACACTCCAGGTATGTTTCAGATGAGGGAAAAACGTTATAATGATATAAAGCAAGAAAAAAAAAAGTTAATTTCACATAATACTGTACCTTTTAGCTTAATGAAAAACAATCCGATGGAATACATTTTGTTAAATCTTTCCAAACTTTGTGGAAAATAAAAAGTATTGCTTTGAAAATTAAAAGTAGTATAAAAACATTGCACCTTATTATAATAGCTTGCTCTATTTGCAGAAATCCTATGAAGACGCCAATAAAACTAGAGTTAGCTTTTGTTATTCCTATAAAATGTAACTAATTTAAAGATTTTCAGGGTCACATGCAGCTTTCAGAGCCTTAGCTGAAAAGGATGAAGCTATTCTGCAAGAATGTGACGGCTGAACTTGAACTTCTGTTTGGCAGCAATAAATCTTGATGACGTTGACCTTTCAGCAACTGGCTGGATTGAGATTTCAGGATGAAGGAGGCGAAAGCAGCTGCACTGTTTACTTTCAAAACACATAAACTCCAGGAACTTTATTTGTCACGATTGAACTTTGTACATCCACAGGCTGAATTAAGGACGCAGAATAGTGACGTTTGTGGAGTATCAGTGACGTTCAGGTCAGATGAATGTGACAGTAGGTCACATTTAAATCGGATACGTATCGGATATCCAGGTGGCCTGTTTTTGGGTCACATTCGAATAAAATCAGATCTGTGCTGTTCAAACTGTCATGAAAAGATCAGATGCAGGTCGTATTACAAAGCAAAAAAAGCAAAAAAAAAAAACAGAATTAGGTCACTTCAAGCTGCATTGTGAACGCAGCCCCAGAAATCTCTTGCTGCATTCTTATTGGCCCATTGTAGCTTTTTATGAGGCCCTCTAGACTCTAAATTACATCAATAAGTCCCTGCAGTTTTTCACAAATCCTCAAAATTCACACAAAATCAAAAGATCCTCACATTTTTTTCTGATTTTTATTGCGGATTTCTTTCAAAATTAGGCAAAAACACGGGGTTTAGGTGACTGCTACCTCAACCTTACTTGAAGTCAAGCTAGAGTCCGTGACCGATGCGACAACTGACTCACACATTATCACAAAAATCATAAAAAGTCTACACAAATACTCCTAAATTAGCACCACAAAATCACAAAAACAATCAAAATCCTGGATGAACCGATTAGTGTGAAAAATATTCAGTATTATTTAATTTTAAGAAACACTTATTGAATGCTGAAACAAACAGCTCTTTATTGATATTTTAACAGTTTAATCAATACATTCTGGCCCTTTAAGAACATTCAGATTTTTATTTGGCCCAAAATGAAACTGAGTTTGTCACTCCTGATTTAGCGGTGCCAGTCTGAATATAAAACACAATGATTTCCATTTACGAAAGGTTATTCGTTTATTTTGGGAGGGCGGTTTGCGTCCCGTTAGATCAGCGTTGGACCTGATCTGCACCAGGATTGGACTGTAATCTCTGGATTATCATTCTAATACAAAGATATAAAGTGAGGAGCTTATCTGCAGCCAACTGGTAAGCATCAGTGGAGAAAGCTTTGAGCCGATCTCCATGATCACAGCCTGTGGGAGTCGAGCTCCACAATGAGATATCAACCAATCTGAAAAACTGACACATGCAAAACCTTTATAGAAGTGCTCTGTGGAGGCTGCACAGTGTCTTCTCCGTCTCAGGCCTGAGACGTGTAATGCACATTGATGTCAGCTTAATAGATTTTGTAATGAATGGGGATGTTTGGAAATGTGTTTTTTAACTCGTTTCCCGTGTGCTGGGGTGGAAGATGGGAGGAAGGCCGGCCAACGGAGCGGCTTCAGCTCGTCCATCAGCTCCAGAAATCTAAATATTTATCCTGTGATCCACATTTATCCATTCAGTGGTACCGCTTTCTGGGGCTAAAACATTATGTTTCTGGGAAGATACACAACCACTCCATGTTTATCCAGTGCTACCCACTGAGATTTGTCCTAAACTGTCACTGCGTACAATAACACCCATAAATTGTGGTGTGTGAGTGCGTCTGACTAAAAATCGTTAATACGCGTCTTGCAAAAGCTGGGAAATTCTGGAATCAGAAATATAAATGGGAAAAAGTGGTATAACCTTAAAGGTTCACTGTAAAACATTTGAGCCACATTTATTTGTGTCAACTATCTTCTACTCTTTAAGTCAAATAAATGTATCCAGTTTAGATTTTGAACCTGAATGTGAGTTTGTAAAAGACAAACTTACAGCAGTAAGTTGTGTTAACTTTTTATTAATTTTGTCAAACCTCCAAGAGTTGAATAAACAAAGGTTTTTAGGTTAGCACTTAAAAAACTGAAAGAAGAAAAAGACAGGAGTGGGAACTATTTCCCAGAATGCTTAGCGGCAGGTTTCTATATCTTGAGTGCGTTACATTGATCTGACTCTTGTTTTTATTAAGGAAAATGTTCATTTTAAAGCTTGAAGATAATGTTCTGTTCACACTAAATGTTTCTGAGCTGAATTCATTGTGATGTTTAATAAAAGTCATTATCAGATCAGAAATTTTGTTCATGCAACATCTAAATTTCCAAGCAAACATTTTGTATTTCTTTGCAGAAAGTGGGAAATGGTCAAAATAACAAAAAAGACACAGTGCTTTCAGACCTCAAATAATGCAAAGAAAACAAGTTGACATTAATTTAGAAACAACAATACTAATGTTTTAACTCAGGAAGAGTTCAGAAATCAATATTTGGTGGAAAAGCCAGGAGGTTTTCAACGCGGTTCAGTGCAGTGAGCTCTTCTTTTTTCCAGAGCTGTATTTTCAAACAGATTTATACAAAACATGCCAAACTTACAGAAGGTGAAGTGTGTGTTGGTCCAAAGCTCAACATGTTTTGTCTTTATGAACTAAACATAGACAAACCTTTTGTCTAGTTTATCAACTCGGGGGGTTTCAGAATGTGATTAGAGTCTCTTTTTACCTCATTTGTCTTTGTACTTCAGCGATAGACGCTTGGATGGAGTTGACCTTGGCTCTGACCAGGCACGCCGCCATGTGCCTCCAAGACAAGGCCGTGACCTTCCTTGTTGAGGCGTTTCCGCCCAACTAAATGGATACCCTCACATTCATGCCTCTGCCGCTGAGCAGCGGCAGAGAGGAGGGGAAGCAGAGCAGGGCGGTAAATTGAGCTGACGGACATGAAAGGACGACATTTCTTCTTGTAGGCCACAGGCAATCACAACAAACACGAGGCGCCAGGAGGAAACGGGACCTGATGTAGAGACAAGATGGAGGCCGTGCTAATCCACTCCAACTTCAACCAAATAACTGAAAATCCACCTTTTACTGAGGCATATTAATGTAGAAACTAAAAAGATTGTGAACATTTTTTTTTAAATCAAGTCAATTAAGTTTAATTTGAAATTGCATGTTTTTGTTTACATTTATCCTAACGGTTTGTGGTTGGAAGACTGGTGGAGATGGAAATGGATCGTCTGCTGCAGTGAAACTAATTTACAAGCAAAGGTGGGCAGAGGACACAAACATTTTACTCAAGTGTAGCACAACTTCAAGATGTTTTCCTCAAGTAAAAGTGAAAAGTAGCCATCCAAGAAATCACTCAAAAATAAAAAAATATTTAGTAAAAGGTTTACTCCGGTACTGAGTTACTGATCAAATTATCAGTTTAATATTTACAAAATACGTCATCAGATAGACCAAAACATAAAGTTAAATGGAAATGTTGATATTTTAAGACCAAAATGACAAACATTTATAAAAGTTACAAAAAAATAGAATCAGGCAAAAGAAAAATTTTCCAAATCAGTTTCTTTCAATAAAAAACTTAAGAAACTTTAAACTGCAGGTGTGTCTCTGTGTCTGGTGAGTTTTTGGTTAAAACATGTTTGTTTTCATTCAGTGGGAAGAAAATCCAGAAATTTTACTCAAGTAAGAATAGAAATACTTTATAATAAAATTACTCAAGTAGGTAAAATAAAAAGTACAGCAGAGTAAAAATACTCCTGAAAGTACCGTTTTCTCAAAAGGTTACTCAAGTAAATGTAACTAGTAATTACCCAGATCTGATTACATTTAGTTGACTACGGGTCAACTAAATGTTTAGTTTACAGTATCTTAGTTCTACGAATAACATTGTAGAGCCCAGACGTATCCCAACCTGCTCAAGGAAGCATTACAGCTCAACCAAATGTTATTCTGTCACATTTAAACCGAAATGCCAGTAAATATGTAACTTTAATCAAGAAAAAAGATAAAACAAAGAGAGAAAATGGCAGCAGTAGAGGCAGATAATGCCTGCTGGGAGAGGCAGAATGAGTAAATATGGTCAGTTTGTCCTCCAGCAGCTTCAGCCTGCAGCAGGACGGCTGCGTTAGCGTCTCCTCTGACAGGCTGGGGCCCGACAGCACAAAAACACAGACCAAGCTCTTCATGCACAATGGAAGCCCACTGAAAGAATTTTGGTTCAAGCGCTGAACCCTGAGGAATTCCAAGATTATAGGGAAAATGTTTCACATAAACAAACTGGGGCTGCACTGCTGCCTTTGAGCAAGAAAGGTCTGGGTTTGAATCCTGGCATGTTCCCTGTGAGCATCTGCAATTATTTTTGATTTATTGATAAAGTAGCAACAAAGATACTTTACTTCAAGCCGACGGTTTGATTCAGTCCAAAGTGTGGCCCGGGGGCCATTTATGGCGCATGAAATTACCTTGATCGGCCACAAATCAATAATGGTAAAAATTTGGCCAACAAAATAGGAAACAATTAACTGATGATTAGTTGGAAATTGTTTTTGCTTTTAATAAGAAAGCAGTCTGAAGCTCTTCTTATGCTTTTGATCTTGAATGATAAATTGATTTCATAAAAACTGTGTTTGTTGAGCAGTTAAAACAAAAACAAAAAAAATTTGCATTTTCAATTTGATCAATTTATACCCCACTCGTTTAGATGAATCCTGTAATTTTAAAGCTAAAGATCAAGCAGGACAAAATGTTACTTCTAAAGCCACTTTATTTGTTTTTTCCCCAATCATTTATTATAAACAATCCGATGAAATTATCAGCAGCAGATCAATGACGCTTATTAGTTTGATTAAAAAGGAAAACACAAACTAATAAAATCTACTAACTAGAACTAATGTACAGTTTTCGCTTTTGAGAGGCTTTTATATTCTAACATATAATTTAAGATCAACTAAATGCATCTAAATCAGAGACGAGTGCCTTTTTTTAACCATGTTCCCTTTGAATGATTGACTTCTGTTTCCAGTGAGGCGAAATGCATCGAAGTTCAAGTTCTGTCACCAAACAAACTATTTGTTAGGGAGGAAAGTTTAGGAAGCTGTCCGCTGCTGCAGAGCTTTGTGATCCTGAAGGACAGAATGGATTCTCAAAATGCTGTGACAGCGTTCTGATAAACATCTACCGTAATAAATGGCAAAAATACGAAATGTGAGAATATAAAATAACCTGCATCATGTATGAGGATACAAAAAACACAGAAAATCTATGCACAAATTGGAATCTATTGTGGATTTTCTCTGATTAAAGGTAGAATATGTAACTTTTATTAAAAAATATGTTTTTATATATTTGTCAACACTGCAACCATGTCATAAAAGTGTAATAAATAATCTGAAAAGATTGATCTCCTCCAGCTGCTGCTGCCATCTGGAGAAAGGCAAAAACAACCAATCAGAGCCAGGAGGAGGGTCTTAACGCTGTCACTCATTCTCATGTAGTCGCTACTAAATGTGGCAGAGAAACAGACATTTATAGGAAAACTGTTTATCTGCCATCATCAGTGGTCATGCTAACTAGCCTGAGCATCGCAGGCTGTGCTAGCTGCAGTGTAGCAAACAGCGAGCAGGGTAGGGAGAATGAGCCTGAATTGATTGGCAGTGCTAAGACCCGCCTCCTGGCTCTGATTGGTTGTTTCTTGGGCAAATTGGGAAACGGCAGAGGCTCAATTTTTTCACAGGTTATCTTTCTCATAACATGCTGCCACAAAATGGTGACAGTTAAACAAATAAAGCAATATATTTTTTTATCAAAGTTACATACTGCAGCTTTCAGGTACAATTCCTTCAGCTATAGATACATAGAATCTTTCCATAGCAACATCATGAGACCAAAAGTGATTTAAATATGTTTGGTTCCTCACGTGTGCATCAATCTTTTGAATAACACATATATATTTTCTATTGGCATTTGCAAAAATTGTACACAAGTAAGAGTAGCACTACTTCAACGTAATTTTACTCAAGTAAAAAGTAGTAAAAAATACTCTTTAAAGTTTTTGTTTCTTAAAGTTACTCAAGTGAATGTAGTTAGTTACTAGCCAACTCTCGGCATTTGAGGAAATGCTGAGTTGGATTTTGCATTTTTCTTAAGAGAAAAATGCAAAACTCTTGTTTTTTTTCTTCCTTTTTTCTATAAAGTCTAAGAAGCTCTAAATACTTTTACATCACTTCTTCCTTCAACATCCTGCAGGAGTTAGTGTTTCTAAATTAAGCAGCCGACGGGAGGGTTAAAATAACAAACGTCTGCTAGATAAAACCTCTTATCGGGAATTTGTGGCTGGTTGTGCTGTGTCTTGCTGAAAGGAGAGAAGGTGAGGAAAGAAAGACAAGCAGACACGTTTCTAGTCTCTCAGCGCTTGGCGAGCCAGCACCAAGAGAAGACCCTGCTTCTGCGAGGAGCTGCCTTTAGCACGTTTATTTACAATTCACAAAAAACAGGCGTCTCTTTCAAACACTGTTCAAGCATTTCATAGTAAGTAAGTGTGTTCAACCGACAAACTACTTCCTGTCCTTTACTAGCTCTCAGTCTTTGGCTTTCCAGGATTTAAAACTCGGCTCGCCACGCATACAGGCTTTCTTTCAAGGTGCAAAGCTCTGAATATTTACAGCACATCGTACAAATTTAGATTTCTCTTCAAAATAAAAGTTTCAGAGGGGGTTTAAATATCTTTAAATACATTTTCTACATCTCATCTCCAGTTTATGGCTTCAAAACAAGAACATGTTTAGTTGTGCGTTGGCTGTATTGCAGAAAGCTGAAGGCGTGTATCAGTAATTTCCTCGTCCTGTGAGCGATTTTGTTATGGGAGCTTCTGTACTAAGGCGAATAAAATATCTGCCATAAGTGCTACTGTAGTGTAAGTACAAAATACTGACAAAAATAAAGACTTTCATCGCCTTTTTTGTGGGATATACATACAGTGTTTAAAATTCACTTAGGAAGAATGCAATATGCCTGACCAAATGGATCCTGAAGACAGAGAGAACATTTTTCAAAGTCAGGTAAGAATGGGCCGGCGTATCGACAAATATCAAACCTAAAAGATTAAACAGCATCATGGTTTAAACCAGGGGTCTGCAACTTGCGGCTCCGGACCCAGAAGTGGCCCTCTGGGCCTTTCACATTGGCTCTTAACTCCAATTAATGTATCTAAATAAAAATACAAGTGCAGCTTTTCAGAGTTTTTTTTTGATGATTCACTAAATATCCACAAAAGAAGGACTTCAAATCAACCAGTAACAAGTTTTAGGTCAATTCCCCCTTTTATTTTTAGTAATTTATTGGTTTGTAATGTAGCATTTAACAAACCAATTAGCATCTCTTTTTTTGTATTTTAAATTACCAAAATAAAGTGAGTCTTTACGTTAGCAACAATGAATTTCTTCAGATTCAGGTTAAAAGTCTGAAATTGTTCCCCGAATAAGAATTTTGACTTCAATTTCAATCTCAGCATAGAGATATGAGGTATAACTATATAGACTTTAGAACTAATAAATTAGAGGAGTTTTGGCTATTATACTTTTACAGACAAAACATTTATTTATTTACATTTTAAATGCAAAATGTATGTATTTTCTTTACAGCTTTGGCTTAATTGCTGCTCTGACAGTGTTAATCTCTAAGCAAATGGTTTTTGTTTTTGAGTGAATACTTAACCGATTACTAAACTAGTTGACGATTTGAATCAATTAAGCCCAAATAAATGTATTATAAATTGATCAAATTATGTTATTTAATCAGGGATGAGCATTTATATCATGCGTGTTAAAACCGTATTACCATGAAACTAAGCGTCTCTCGCCAGCCCATGCCTTCTGCCAGTGATTTCCCTCTGTTGGCTCCTCACTGATGTCTTCTGATGTTTTCCTTGTTTTCATTTCTTTGCTCTGAAGTTTGACTTCCAGTCACCTGCTAATTACATTCGGAAATGGGCAAAAACGGGGCAAACAAATGCTCTCCTAAAGCTTCTCAGTGTTTTTATAGGTCGTTTCTGTTGCATCTGTGCAACACTGCGCCCTCTGGTGGTCAGAAAATAGCTGCACCTTTTACATCCTATACATGTGCGTGATGTTTTCTTTTTTTCTTTAAAAAGCCCGTTTGGAGATGCTCATAAAGATGAACGCTAGAAGAAAACACAGCTGGATTCACAACTTCCTGCTTCCTCCAGTCGCCGAGTTGAACTCAGAGCCCGTAAAGGTCAACTTGCCTTCCCTGGATTTTCATATGAACTACACATTATTTCTGTAAACAAAATAAAGTTGACTTTTTTGCGCCAAGAACCTTCTTTTGTGAACCAAGTGTGATGCTGAGAATTTATTAGCAACACCAGATCTGGTTCACTTGTCTCCGTCCCGATCGCCACGCAGCCTCTTTTCGTGCTGCCGCTTTGTGATGATGTACTTGAAGAACTCGTAGACCGACCAGCTGATGGCTGTGGAAGGCATCTGGTAGATGACTCTGGCCTGGACGCCTTTAAAGAACGCCGGCACGCCTCCGGTCCGGTACACAGTCCGGAACGCCTCGCTCAGACCGGAGATGTAGCGGCTCTCCGGACCCGAGGCCGCCGCTGCCGCTCCAGCCTGGATCACATGGACGGCTTGAGCTTCCTGGGTGTTGAGGAGCGTCTTACAGACGTCGAGGGGAGTGGTTGCCGCGGCGGCCAGGGCGCCGGCGAGAGCGCCCGACACGACGTGCGAGGACGGGTTGTACTGTCTGTGGGGGTTCAGCATCTCCTGCAGATACTCGTAGGTCATGAAATGCAGCGCCTGGAACGGCACATTCATGGTCAGCTGCGTGGTGTAGCTGCGGTAGAAGGCCGCCAGACCGTCCTGTCTCAGCAGGGAGCCCATGCAGTCCAGAACGCCGCGGTAGGGCGAGTTGAACATCTGCATCCGCTGCTTTACAACTGAGGAGGGATGTTGAAAATACAAGATTTATAAGATTCTTCGGGCCAGGAAGGAAAGAGAAACACAACCGCAACACACTCTGTCTCATTACAAACACAAACTTTAACATGTTAGTTTGATTTTATGTGACAGCAAAAACTTACACAGAATGAAAACAACTGACTTACAATTTAAAAAAAAACAAAAAACTATGGGTGCACCAATTCCAGTTTTATGGCCGATCGTTGATCTTGACCTGCCGATTTTTCCACTTTTGTCTGAAATGTTCCTAAATACAGTAATAAAGTTGCTGAGTTGCATACAGTGGGATGAACATTGTGCAGACATGACCTGGCAGGCTGGTCTGTCAGTCAAACTGCTCTAACAGGAGAGCAGAAGAAGAAAGTGCCTGATTTTTAGACCTTTTCTGAGGTAAATAAAATCAGATTCACATGTAAATTATCAGCCAATCATTGATTTCCCAAAATTAAGAAAATCAGTGCACCCGTACCAATACCGCCATTTAAAAAATGGAAATTTAAGACATAAATTCTCAGTAATTTTCTAGAAGAAACGTGGAAATATTGAATGTTTCGAAAGTTGAAGAGACACTTTTGAACAGTGTGTGTGTGTGTAAACAAAAAGAGGCTGAAAAGGGTTTTTACCTTCAGCTGGGTTCATGATGGCGTCATGTAAGACAGTAGCTGCACAACCTGCTACACCTACAAATCATAAACAAATAAGATATGCATCTCCCTCCACCGCCTACAGTATAAAGTTCACTATTCTACCTCTAATATAGAGCTTGAATTGGGAATAATATCTGAAATTAAAGTAAAAATGTAACTTTCTGAATAAACTCACCATTTGCAAAGTGGCTGTTTGTGCCCGGATGAATTGCGTCGCTGAGTGAAAACTTTATTTTCTCATAGCAAGCGAAGTAAAGAGCGTGTGCAGGTCCGGCCCCCACGGCCAGCACGTTGACCCCCCTGATGGGGCGCCACAGCCCCTCTGTCCGTACGATCTGCTGCAGGGCGTCCATCACGTTCCGGTAACGCGCCCCCGGCTCCGGGTGCAAACTCTGCATACGGGTCTGCAGAAAACACAATGAAACAACAATTTAACTGTTGCTGTAGGGAAACTACTGCTCTTTTTAAATGTACTTACAGATCCGTTCAATAAGTAGCAGAATATTATTGGAAAGTCCACTTTAATTTCATCATTTGAAGGGCATATTTAAATATTTAATGGCATATTTATTGGTACATTTATTTCATAGTACATTCACATTTTATTACTTTAAGAATATTGTTATTTATTTAGTTTTTTTTTCCTATTTTGGCCCTAAATAAACCTCAGGGGTCACATCATGATGAATCTGAAAATCAACCAAACTGCTATACATTATGTCTGTACATTTATGTTCATACCGACATTGCTTTAAAATAAAAAAAGAATCAGATTTTGACTCCTACAAGAGTTTGAATCCAGACCTGTACAATGCCGCCCCCTGCTGGCCTGAATTACGAATCTCTTTTTAGAAGAAGATTTGAAGCAGTTGGGACTGTTGCATAGATTTAGACTGAATCTTCAATCAGTAAAAAAATAATAATAATTGAACCTTTATCAGATGCATCTACCTTTATTTCCGCTTGTTTGTTTTGATTCTTGCATGAACTTAAGGGTTAGTTGAGCTGGGACCCCCAAAGAAAACACGTTCTGATGTTTGTGGTCTAAAAGCACAAAAGGTTAAAGTCCCGACCTAAAAACATACTGAGCTGTATCATGTGTTGAAACATTTTAGAAAGACATGACAGCAGCATCCTGAGTATTCATGGGTGATCAGGGTCCGTGTATTTCTGAACATTAATGATCACAAATTGATTAAAGCATCCTTTCTTTCTGCAAACATTGACTAAAAATGTTTAACTTCTCTAATATTTCAAAAGAGGACATAAAAACATCTCATCTGTTCTATAATTCAAAATTTAGTGGAAGCACATTTAGAAGCTAATTCACAGAAATACTTCTGTCCTAGTTTCCTGCATTATGAACTTTAACCTATTAACTGGCTCAGTTCATCGCCGTTTGGCAGACAGATTTATGAACAATCAGATCAAGGTCTGAACTTTGAACCGTTGCAACACCCAGATTATCGCACATTTTTTCTCAGACATTTTGTCCTACATTTGCTGATGATAGTGGGATCCTCGTCATTATAAATTGCTTAACAGCTGGAAAAACAGTGAAAATGTAGGAAAACGGGTATGAATCACACACCTCCCATGTGAGCAGTGGAAATAATCAGATCTGTGTTTTTTTTCCCCACTGCATCTCTTCTAAGAACAGCTGAAAAGCATGTGAGGACTGACGTGGATTTCCACCACGACAACAAATTATTGCATACTTCTTTACAAAGTGGATCAAAAACAAAACTTAGAGATTCAGGACATGTTTGCCACCTGCTGCAAAGTGTTTCACCTCTTACTTTCATTGCTGATATTCAGACAAACAAGCTACAAGCTTTTGTAGACAATAAATAAGATGCAGTAAACATTAAAACTTACTAATATTATTCAAAAAAAGTGTAATTCTATACATGTAACATACTCTGAAGACATAGTCTAAATAAAATGTTACTCAAAATAAACATTTCCAAATCACTTTAATGAGATTAATTAGTACTAAGATCAGTGGGCTACTCATATTAGCAAGTACTTAACTGTGGGTTACTCAGGTGCTTCCTTGTAAGAGAAAGTGGCCAAGAAATGTTCAGACAAAAGATGACCTTAAATAAAGATTAATCAAATTATTTTAGAAATTTAAAAAAGCCTCTAAAGCACAATATTTTTGTTTCACCCAGTCACACAGTTAAGTATAATCTGAGTTAATCTGGTCAACAATTTAGGCAAAGTAACAAACAGCTTAAACATTCAATAAAGCTAATTATTTAGCCAAACCTCTTTACCAACACAATGATCATCTATGATGCATTTCAAACAACCTGAAGCCACAAGGAAACTGATAAAATTAGAAAAAAACAACTACAGCTAAATTCCCAGTTAGAGGGCAGGACGTTCAGAGAGACAACAGGAAACTAAAACCCTAAAAAGCAGCAGCTACAGCCAACAGGAAGCGACTTTGTGGAGTTTTACAGTAAAACACACCCGACTGATTTCCTTAAACTGTAAAGACGTTAAAAAGAAGATTATTAGGGAGGAGCTTCCTCATTCTGCTTCAGTGTTAAAATAACTTTTACATCTCATTTAAAGTTTCAGCTACAAAACTTTTTTATAATTTCTGCTATTTTTTCACAAAACAATCTTTTTCAGCTTACAAATTAAAGGTGATAAACAGTTTGCATGATTTTTGGACTACATAGATACTGTCAGCATTTTTAAGTATTTTTGTTTGACTTTTAGTAGAAAAAAACCAAACATAATAAAGTATAATGGAAATTTTTTTAGAGAGCATTTAAAAGAGGCCAGTCTAAAGTTTTCTACAGATTTGTGAATCATAAAATTGGTGCGCCAAAGAAACATTGATCAATAGACACTGTAAATATTGGGGGAACAAGTTTGAGGCAATTCAGCCAAAACCAAATAGTAACATTAAGATAACTTGAATGTCAATACATTTGTAGAGAAGAACTTTGTTTTTCTGGACAATAACCAACATTAAACAGATGCCTGTCACTTCTAATACTAATATCACGTGTTTAAAAAGTCAAAAGATCATTTTATTCATGCAACAACAAGAAAAAGAAGGCATGTTTATTTTTTTACAAAAGTAAAATATGTAATATGTAATCTAATATGTAATCAAGGTGACAGAGATAGCAGGATCAATTTGGAGGCATTGCAGAGTGTCCTGCATCACCTCTAGTACATTTATCTCCTAAGCATCGAGTTGCTGCAAATGTATTCATTTGAAGCAACTGGATGTCTAAACATGCTGGGCAATGGACAGAGATGGCCTAAGTGATGTTTTAAGTGATATAAATTGCTTTAAGAAGTAATTAATGAAATTTCCCTTTTCATTTTCTCACAAGCTGTTTAAAATAATTGCAAATCAACAGACTTAAATTATCAAATTATGACTAATTTCGGAGATTTTATTCAGCTGGAGTTTCCACTGTGTCTACAGGCTTCAATCCCAATTACCCAATACAACCTCTGTCTATCTCGTCACATTGGACTTTCCAGATTAGCTTCCCTGTTGTGTAAAGGGGTGTTTATAATCTGATCGGTTTTAATTGGCTTCAACCTGAGAAATAAAACCGAAACCAAATTCTCCAGTTTATTAATGTACTTGCACGAATTTCACTTGAAAATAATTAAATGGCAAAAAGTTGTATTTAACTTGAAATGCTGTATGCATGTGCACAGTGAGCAATTTGATTTCAGGCAGGCTTTAGAGAGGCTGATATAAGATTTAAAAGTGCAGATGGAACAAAAACATTACATACATGCTGGAGGACAGACACATTTAGTGACTGCTAATGATCATTTAAGGTCATACATTACGTCAATTAGCATTTTTACCGCATACTAATTGTTAAAATTGCTTTTAAAACATACATTTCTTCTCCTGTGTTTCGTTTTATACGTCATACGGTTAGCTGACCTCTGTTAGCAAGGTTGTATCGGTTAGCTTAGAAGCTAACTAACAACTAATCAGGCTTATTTTGGGGCCTACACTGTCTCCCGCTTTACGCAACCGGGGGGACTGCGCACAGCGTGACATAAACTCCGCAAAAAGTTTCAAAATACATTATATTTTATAAATAACTGTTGTGATACCTTGACGCAGTCGACGGGATACATAAGACAGTGCTCCATGATTCCAGCCACAGCTCCAGCCAGCATATGTGTGCTGCTAGCCGCTCCTTGAGGCAGCCCTTCATAGTCTACTTCTGGGTCAACGGAGGCCGAGGGCTCGGGAGTTGCTCGGTGCAACATGGAGACAAAATCCGGCTCCCCAGTCATTCTCGGCGTAAAGGACCCGACAAAGCCCCCCGTGGCATCCAAGACGCTGTTGCCAAGAATCCCAAACCCCGTGGCGGCTATAGAGCCAGTGACCCGCCTTTCAACAGCCGGCGATTCCAGGGCCGAGGACGGGACAAACCCGTCCGCTTCCATTACGCAGGCGAACGTGTTAAGTCCGTTAAACGTGTTTGTACCGAGAACACCGGAGGGCCTAATGTTGATGTAATATTCCCGGTTGTTCACCTCCTGGTCTCCCACCCCGGCCGGTGGTTAAGGCGGACACTTGGCGGCAGCTGAGAAGATCCAGGAATTAGAGTGTTGATGGGCGTGGCCAGCCCTGAAGACGAATCTTATTGGATAAGATCGCTGTCGAGATTTACATAACTCAATTCGATTGGGTAAGTAGGCGGGGCTTTAAAAAGTGGGAGTTGACGGTTTTGTAACAGCGGGATGTCACGGTTTTTGGATGTCCCATTAAATAATATTGAATCCTTCCATGTTGCAGGAGCAGAACTATGAAACTGTAGTTGAAGTTGGAGGCAGTGCAGAACCGCCCATTTAAATCTACCCATGTAAAACATTTTCAAGAATATAGCATGTAAAATTATTCCAAACAAAATAACTACTTAATAAAATACTTTCACTTACGCAGATAAAATTATTTTGCTTTTATGTCAGACAATTTCTCTGACCTGGAATGCTGTTATGTTCTGTTCATAGTGTGTTCCCTGCAGGAAGCTCATTGGAGGCGCACTGCCTCCAGCATCTGTTGCTGAAGCACAGGATCATACAACTTGTATTTCAAAATGCTAAATAGCAGTACCGCTATGTCATTTCTCTTGTAGACTGGAGTTGTTTAAAGACAAAGGCAGACCATTTGGCCTTGGGTTTCTTTCTGACTAACCATTAGCTTTAGCATCTGTGATCAACTAATCTGCATTTATACGTATTGATGATATTAAGAGAGTTATCCACAGCAGATAGGATATTACCTGCTTATAACCTTTTAGCACTCCAAAAATTATGAACTATCCCTTTAATAACCTGGGTTGTTTAGGGACCAAGAGAGCTCGTGTGTGATATCAATTGCCGACCAAAACACAGACAAATCCACAGCTAAAACTCCCATAGTTAAAAACATAAATATAACACTATATTAAAATTATATAATAAAATACTTAATCAAAAACAGTACACCGAAATACAGTAAAAACAATCCTTCCATAGCCTCAGTCCTGAATATTACTGCAGTACCTGAAGGCACCACAACGATTGGATGACGTCGCCAATGGCTTGCCCGTCACCGGAAGCTCCGTACGGAATCGGTCATTTCCTCCTCCTCTCTTCGTCGTGTTCCTTTAAAACCATCTCCGAGAAGGAAGAGGGTTGAATTTTACCTTTTGTAATCCCATTCTGGAACATGCGGCATATTTTATTGCTGGAATTGACTGTCATTGGGAAGAGGAGGCTCCTTTAGGTAGGTTAATACCACTGTTACCGATAGCATATAGACACAGTTCACAACAGTTGTAAATAAACGTACTGCTAGCCGGCAGGGATGTTATTCAGTTTATAAAGCTGTACAAGTATAACCGAGTGAATAAGTTCTACTTTCTCCCTTTAATCGGCTTCAATCCGTTTTGACTGACACCTGTTTTGTCTTTATGCAACAGTTGTAGCTTAGTAACCACGATATAAGGCGTCTTTATGAGGCCCTTTACAAAAGAAACCAGAGCTAATACTAGAATACTGGAATAGCAACACGCTAACACAAACAGAAATTACTGGCAGTACGCATATAGCTTATTTTGGGAGTTAATAACATTATTTTGTTAGAGATAGAGCTTTGAACAGTTAGTATCTCAACTTTCAACTAATAAAACATTTCACTCTGCTAATTGATTTGATTTGACTAATAAGGGAAACGTGTCACAGTCCAGAATGTACTTTGTTCAGTCAGGTGTGTCTATACTGTACTTTAAAATGTATTCATAACCCTTTAACTCTACGTTTTGTTATGTAACAGTGTCATTTATTATGATAAGATACACGTTTTTCAAATCTTAATAAGTAAAAAGCGTGATGTAAATTTGAAAAGAAATATTCCAGTGGGCATCAGAAATCACTTAAATAGATTAAATCTGTACATGGATATCTGTATAAATCCAGGTCTCAGAGGTTTGTTGGAGAACATAAATAGCATCTTGAAGACCAAGAAGCACAGCAGAAAGTTCAAGGAGAAAGTTGATCAACACATTCTGTATTTATTTATTCTGCATTAAAAAATCTCCTGGATGTTCAGGTTTCTGTTTAATTAAAATTTTATTTTATCTTTGGTACATCATTAATATGCAGTTGTTTTATATTGTTTTTATATGTTTATTTTCAGTGGTGTAAGTTTAGTGGGATTAATGAGAGACTAAAGCAGCTTCCCATTTAAACTGGGAGAATTAATCAGAGAAAAAAAAAAACAATAGGGTAACTATTAGACATGTACCTGGCTTAATAGGAGAGTGGAACAAGGAAGAAATTAATAAGAAGTCAAAATGCATAAAAAAATATTTTCCTCAAAAACATGCAGGTCAGTCCTCAGGTAGACTGACCTGCATGTTTTAGATGTTTGCCTGCTTTAACACACCTGATTGCAGCCTAAACATGCAGTGTAGTGAGCCTTGAGGACCAGGGTTGACAAACACTTCTGTAGACACAGCTGACACGTCTAACAGGCTCTGCTCAGGTTGGTTTACATGTGTGAAGGAAAAGTAGATGTGCACATCACCCATAACTTTACCAGTTTCATGATAAAACTTGAAGGTGGTTGTAGTATCATGTTACAACCATGATACTACATGATAGCATGACTCAGTGCTGAACAAGATTTCATAACAAAGTAAACAAAACGAAAAGTTCTGGCTTTTTCGCCTGTTTTCAGTTTATTTGCATTCAGATTAAACTTTATGAGATGAATAGTCGAGTCTTGTTTTTCTTTTCTCAACAGGATCCCAGTCCGACTGCAGCCACCATGAGGTGACGATTGTGACACCTTGTGCTTCACCTCACTGGGACACATGGCAAGGTAATAAACTGATAAGTTTTGAGGTGTGGCGTTTATATTTTCCTTTTTTATTTCGGCTGAAGTTCAGTTTTTGTTGCTTTCCGTTTCTGCAGGATCACGCTGTCCTGCTTGCCAGCCTCCTGGTACTGCAGCGTGTCCTTGCTGTCTCTGAACTGTGCTACCAAGCAGAGGCTTCTCTTCCTGCTGCTGCTGTTCATCACCTCCGTTCTCCTGCTGGCGACCTACCAGAGGCAGCTGTGGAGCCCCCAGCGACGGCCACGGGCCCGAGTCAACAAGTGAGTGGAAAATGTGGAATTAAGGAGATGAGGGAACTGAAAAAATGCTGCCTTTGAGTTCTGCTCTCTGTAGAAAATTTTAGCTTTTGAGTGGTTTCAGAAATCTGCATTCGTCTGAAAACAGTAGCTTTACATGTTCCATGCTATTTAGGCTTTTCTAGTATAAATGTGCAGCTGCAGAGTGAGAGACTTTAAGTTTTATTAGTTTATCAGACTGTTTTTGTTTGAGTGGCGATAAAAAGCAGAAGCATCTGTTTGTTTCTCATCATTCTACATAAATAGATTACTTCCAGTACCTCAGATGTTTCACATCTGCTGTTTTCTCACACCTTGTACAGAATGTTCAGAAAAGAAACATTCACATTGAAGTTGAGTAACTGGACTTCAGAAAGAGTTGAAATACACTTGGACTGAAACGATTAATTAAATTAATTGTGATGAGTGGATTATTGAAATAATCGTCAACCAATTTAGTAATTGATTAATTATTAACTGGAGTATGCAAACTTAAAAAAGGCAATTTTCTTAAAGAACAAAAACCTCAGAGCAGTAATTAAGCCAACACTACATAAAAAATATAAAATTTTTGCATTGAAGATTAATAAAAAACCCGGAACTCCTCAAGTGGCATAGTCTTAACTTCACCTGGTTCAAATTCTGTAAAAACAAAATAATCTCCTGTTAAGCACTTTTTCCTATCCAATTATTAATCAGTTAATCTAAAAAATAATCAACTGATGCTGTTGATGGTCAGTCAAGCAGAAAAGGCTGAACTTTTCACATAATGTTAGTATTTTTAGCTGCAGATTCATCCTTTGCTACAAATGATCAAGCTTTCATTAAAGGAGTGCTGCTATTGCATTTAAGGCAATGACATTTTTATTTTCTGATTTATAAAAGAATTCAATTATTAATTTATTTGAATCTTTTAACATACTTCTAATACTGAATTAAAAAAGTCTAGTTGGTAAATAAAAATCTATTGTTTTTTTATTAGATTGTCAAAATATTCGATTTACTAAAATAGCTATAATGTCTGCACTGCAAAACACAAAATCTTACCAAGTATTTTTGATCTAGTTTCTTGTGCAAGTATCTTAGTAAACTTAAAATAAGACAAAACTAACCTACAAGTAACTTTTTAGCAAGATATAGGAGCTTATTTTAAGTAAATAATTCCCTAATACTGATGAAAAAGTTCTAGTTCCATTGGCAGATTATTTAACTTATAACAAGTCATTTCCCCATGTTATAAGTTAATTTAATTTACGTTCTGTTATAAGTTAATGACTTTTTCATCAATATTAAGGAATTATTAAGTTAAAATAAACCTCTGTATCTTTCTGAAATGTACCTTTTAAGTTAGTTTGTCTCATTTCAAGTGTATTAAAATATTTACACTAGAAACTAGACCAAAAATACTTGGTAACATTTTGTGTTTTTGCAGTGTGTGAATGTCTCATCGTGTTTGACTTTTCCTTCAGGTACCTCTCCCTTGAAGAGTCCATGGAGGCCACTGATATCCTCAACTCTGCTCTGAATTATGGGATTGTGGTGGACTGCGGCAGCAGCGGGTCCAGGGTGTTTGTGTACTACTGGCCCCCACACAACGGGAACCCCCACACCCTGCTGGACATCAGGCAGATGAGGGACAGCGACAGCAAACCTGTTGTCAAAAAGATTAAACCTGGTGAGCTTCATTACTTACTTCATTACTTCCATACTTTACTTACTTCCTTGTTGTCTCTTGTGTGTGATTGTAAAAGTTTCTGATTCGAATCTGTACCAGATTAGAATAGAGTTGTGCATCAATCCACAACACAGGGATTATCTGTTTTTGTCTAAGTGTTTCAGTGCCAGCTGAGGGATTAGATTAACTTATTTTATCCACAGTTGTTGCAGCTACAGGCCGTGTCACACTTTATCTCTATCTGGACATCAAGTTCTGAATAAAGCTGTATATTTTTGTTGTCATATAAAGCTAAACAAAACAAGGTGAAACATCCTGTCTGGTTGCACAGCATCCAAAGGCGTCCACTACAGTTAGCAGAGTACAAAGCTAGCACAGATAAGAGAGAACAAATATATATCAAATTTTAAGTGCTGCTGCCGTTAATAAGGAAGAGATTCATCTTTTAAAAAAATATACATACAAAATACACTTCACAAGTTCTATTAAACTAGAAAAGGCATATTTCCTATTAGATCACAAAATGACCAGGCTAAAGAAACAAAGTCTGACTTTGATTTTGAGAACTCATGAATGCATTAGAGATGCACCGATCCACTTTTTTCACTTCTAATACCGATACATACAGATCTGGTAAAAATTCAGAGCCCACTGCACTGAACCCATTGAAAACCTCCTGGTTTTTCCACCAAATATTGATTTCTGAAATCTTCTTGAGTTAAAACATTAGTACTGTTGTTTCTAAATGAATATCAACTTGTTTTCTTTGCATTATTTGAGGTTTGAAAGCATCTTTTTTGTTATTTTGATCATTTCTCATTTTCTGCAAATAAATTCTAAATTTATGTTCATAGAATAAAACAACAAGCTTCATTTTACTCAAACATAAACCTATAAAAAGTAAAATCAGAGAAACTGATCATTTTAAGTGGTCTTTTTCCAGTGCTGTGTATCTGAGGTCTTGTATCGGCTGAGACCGATTCACTACAGAAAAACAGTTCTGAACTGACTTAAAACTAGAGGTGCACCAATTTATCAGCCTGCCGGTTTATTGCCATTTTTGGAGACCGGTGATCAGCTCACATGTGAAGCCGAACTTATCCGATGTTATCTACCTGAGCGAAGGTCTGAACATCAACCTCTGTCCTCTTTTCCTCTGGTAAGGAAGGTTTGACTGACAGGTCGACCCATCAGGTCACGTCTGCTGGTTTTCAGTTAGCAATTGTCACCCAACTGTTGAAAACTCTGCCAGCTGCTTGCTATATTTAACCACATCTCAGACAAACGCATTCGGATAGGGGGAGGAAGATGTATGGATTTAAATCGGAATCGGCAGGTCAGCCTTTTTAAAGGTCTGTAATCAGCAATTGGCCAGGAAATTGTATAATCAGTGTTTCTCTACTTAACATGTTTCTTTTTTTTATTTATTTTTTTTTTAACACAGACATAAAATGTACTGAATAACACATTTTTTGATAACTGCACTAGAATTTAAATACACCAATATCTTCACAAGCTTGGTCCAACATGAAAAACCCCCCCAAAACACAACTTTAATTGGTTCAGTCAGTGCAACTAGAAGTATAACATCCAGGGTTTACCCCAGTGTATTGTTAGCCTCGCGGGCCACCAGACTTTACTTGTGCCCCCGCCAGGCTTGGCATTGCTTATTTATTTAATGTTTGCTTTTTTTTAAGCCTTTATAGTTGGTGTTCAGATATTAATCTTCCAAGAACACATAATTATCAAGTGATATTTTCAAATTTTCTGTCAACTTTAAACATTTTTTAACTTGAAAACAAGGCGGACCGCTGAATGAATGACTACCGAGCGCCTCAACCACCAGACTTAGCAAGTTTTCTGGGGGAAACCTTGACATCCAAAGTGCACACAAAATAATGAGCAAAGTTAGACTTTAGATGTTTTTTTTTTGTTGTTGTTGTTTTAAAATACATGTTTTTTTTCTCCCTCAGGTATTTCCACTCTGGCAAACACACCAACAAAAGCCAGTGACTACCTGGAGCCTCTCCTCAGCTTTGCTGCTGCTCACGTCCCAAAAAGCAAACATAAGGAGACGCCGCTCTACATCCTCTGCACTGCTGGCATGCGGCTGCTGCCTGAGAGGTAGAGAGAGTGACGATTGCTGATCAAACCAGACCTAGATAACTGAATGCATAAGTAAAAATATTTAAAATACAGTTTGTGATATGCAGAACATTTACTATGTTTGTATAAAGAAAGGGTTCATAGTTTGTTTTTTTCCCCACTATATCAGGGGAAAACGAAGAGCTTGTTCTCAAAACTCAGAATTATTTACCGTTTTGTCCTGCTATATGAATGTAAAATTATCACAGTGACAAAATGCAAATTTATTTCTAATCTTAACTAGTTCAGGGCTGCAACTAACTATTATTTTAGTAAGTCAAACAATTAATCGAGAAATCAGATTAAAAAAAATAATTCTGCACATTTTTCATCGAAACACTTAAGCATATTTTATGCAATATTAAAAATGCATAAGAAAATGCAAATAAAGAATTAATTAGATTCCCTTTCTAGATAGGAAAGTAAAAGGCTTACTGCCTAAAATGTAATAAAATATTTCTTTAGTTCACATTTGATCATTTATAGGAATGGATGCATCTGCAACAAAACAATTCTTTTATTATTAACATGTGAAAAGCTGATTTTGTTCTGCTTGACTTAACATCAATACAGTGAAAGGCTGATCTGTTTGTTTTTTCAATTAATAATTGGTTAGTAAACGGTGCTTAGCAGATGTTTTTAACAGAATTTGAACCAGATGAAGCTAAAACTTCCCAAAGGAGTTTTGGGTAGAACACATTTTTCAGAAGGTTTCTAAACATGGATATATTTTGATAATAAAAAATATTACCGTATATATTTTGTTCAGTTTTGGCTTAATTGCTGCTCTGAGTGTGTTGTTCTTTCAGCAAATGGACTCATTGTACTCCAGTTAACAATTAATCGACTACTGCAATTATTTCAACAATTGATTAATCACGATTAAAACAAATAATTGTTTCAGCCAGCACATTGTTCATAACAAAAATCTGTTTTCTTACTATCTTTATTTGCTAATATTCCGTCTCTTGGAACTGTCAGTGTTTAATCCAACGCTGTGTCTTTAAATGTGTAGCCAGCAGGCGGCCATCTTGGAGGACCTAGTCATGGACGTTCCTCTGGAGTTTGACTTTCTGTTTTCCCGTTCACACGCTGAGGTCATCTCTGGGAAACAGGAAGGTACGGTGCCATGTTTGTTCACATCTTAGCAGGCAGAGAAACAGTTGAAGGTACATCCTGCTCTGTAAACTTCTGTGTATTCCCTTACTGTGTTTTATTTTTCTCATTATGGTTGTGATGACATGTTCCTGTCGCCTTGACGACATTAGGAGTGTACGCATGGATTGGCATTAATTTTGTCCTCGGTCGCTTTGATCATCCTGATGAGGGTGAGTTGGAGATATTAATGTAATCAGATGGAGATGATGACTGATTTTTCTAAAAATCTAAAAATATTCTTTCAATCAGAGGATGCAACAGTTGAGGTGACAACTGGGTCGGAAAACCAGCCGCCAATCAGCAGGCGCCGCACAGTGGGCATCATGGATATGGGTGGAGCCTCGCTTCAGATTGCCTATGAGGTGCCCGGTGCCATCACCTTCAGCTCACCACAAGAAGTAAGGAAAAGCAGAAGCTGGACCGGTCCGACCCAGACGTTTGGGTCCTGTGTCCTGTGATTCAGTTTGTCGCTCCCTGTGTTTTCCAGGAGGAGGCAGGAAAGAGCGTTCTCGCTGAGTTTAACCTCGGCTGCGACGTTGAGCAAACGCAGCATGTTTACAGAGTTTATGTCACTACATTCCTGGGCTTCGGAGGCAACATGGCCAGGCAGCGCTACGAGGACCAGCTGGCCAACAGCACAATTTCCAAAAACAGGTGAGAGACAAAAAGGTGTTTATTTGTTACCACAAAGAAACTTTCTTTGTGCAGTTTGATAAAATAGTATCAATGTTAAGAGAGCAGGAAATCACTGAGGAGTTGCCTTTACTTCACCTTCCATTAAATGAGCTAGATTTTAGCTTTGCTTCAAGGAAATTCAGTGTTTCAGCAGCTCTGCTGTTTTCTGGAAGTTTGTTTCACATTAGAAGAGCATAAAAACTGAATTCTGCTTCTTCATGTTTGGTTCTGATTCTAATGTGTAGAGCAGATTAGACCCAAAAGATCTGAATGGTATTTTGGTGCTAAATCATTTAGTGATTTATAAACAAACAAAAGTTATTTATGCTCCATCTTCCTGGTTTTAGCCAGGACACAAGCAGCAGCGCTCTGGATCAGCTGCAGCTGGAGGATTGATTTGTTAGGCAGACTTGAGAAGACATTGTTGCAGTAATCAATGCGTCTAAAGATAAACGCCCGGATGAGTTTCTCTAGATTTTGCTGAGTCATTAGTCCTCTGATCCTGGAAATATTCTGCAGGATATAGAAGGCTGACTTTGTAACTGTCTTTATGTGGCTCTGAAGGTTCAGGTCTGAGTCCGTCACTATACTTAGATTTTCAGCCTGATTTTCACTGTAACAAATAAAGCTGTAATCTTCTTTAGATAATAGTTTCACTTTTGTTTCTGCTCAGCTGGAGAAAAGTATGGCACATCCACACATTGATTTGTTCTGCATTTATGCATCTACTTCACAGTTATGCTCTACTTTGTACATATGATAACAAAAATATTTTCCTAGTAAAACTATGATTAGGACTCAGGCTGAGTGTTTATGAAATATTCAGCTTCCATGTTCCTTTTCAGGTTTCTGACCACAGAGACGGGCCTGAGTGAGGAGAAGCCCTACCTGGACCCCTGTCTTCCAGTTAGCATGTCTGACACCATCACTCGGGGCAACCACACCGTGCACCTTCGGGGCCGGGGGGACTGGAGTCGGTGTCAGGAGGCTGTACGACCCTTCCTGGGCCTCCACAACGGCACCATGTCTCCACAGGGGATCTACCAGGTACTACTGTTCAATGTGTACGGCACATAACAGTTGTGTGTTTGGGTTGTCAGACGTTAAAGGGACAGTGTAACGTAAAATCGACTTTTTTTGAGCTTTACATTATGTTAAAATGTTTTATGCATGTTTGAGAAATCCTTTAATCTCCCATGGGAACCACTGTTTGAATAAATGCTGACTTTTTCCTCAAGTCTTCAGCTGAGTTTCCGCCTCACAGTCCGTCCCTCCACTGCACCTTCTCCACTCTGATCCTTCAGACTAGCAGCAGCAGCAATTAGCAAACAACTGGTGGAACTCGTCATACAAACTACTTTTGAGAGTAACATTCCTAAGAATGTTACACTGTCTTTTTTTAATGAGACAGAGGTCCGATTTCAAACCGTCAATTTGCAAAGTAGCATTTCATTTAAGTCGTATTATAACAAATGAAGGTAACAGTTACTTGGTTGTGCCATAAATTGGAAATTTGTGCCTGGAAAATACACAATACTGCCCCTTTAATGCAGGATTTTTACTCAAGGTTTGGAAAAGTATATAAAGATCGATTTAACTATTTTTTTCTGGAATTTTGTGGTAAAATATTTATATATACAGACTTTATTTACCATACTACTGTCTGAAGATCCATCTGTTTAAAAGTATTCTCAGAAATTTATGGAAAAGCTATGACTTTGTCGCTTTTTGGGAAAATATAAAATTTTAGCATGAAAAATATGCATACAATCTGTTAAAGATCCCTCAGTTCGTGTTTCCCTTTATGCTGTTTTCTTTCCTCTCACTGAACAGTCTGTTCTAATCTGTTCCTGGAGCAGAAATACCCGGTAGCTAACTGTTAGCGCTTTGCTCTGCAGGCTCCCATCAACTTCAGCAACAGTGAGTTTTACGGTTTCTCTGAGTTCTTCTACTGCATGGAGGACGTGCTGAGGATCGGCGGACAGTACAACAGCGACAAATACGCTCAGGCTGCAAAGGTACTGAAACACACAAGCTAAATAACTGAGTACATTGGATTATTTAGCTGACTATCTTTTTTTGTTATTTTTAACAGGACTACTGTGCCACCAAGTGGTCAACCTTGAAACAGCGTCTCGACAATCAGCTTTTCTCCCAGCAGGCAGACATCAGCAGGCTGAAGTAAGCGGCTGACTCAGTCTCATCTGTCTGTGTGTTTTCTGTCACATTTCCGCTCTGATGCGATTAATATTTGTTACACTCGGAAAGCAAAACACCAAAACCTTAACAATCAAGAAAGGCAGGTTGTTTGTATTACTGTGTCAAGGCAGCCTGCAGAACCTGCTATGAATGCTAATGCTAGTTAGCATGGTCACCAGTGACGTTAGGCTGCGCAGCTGCAGCAAACCGGCAATCTTAAGCTTGTGTGGGGCAGGATGTGGGCAGCGCCTACATGAGCATGATCATTGGTAAGAGCTGGTTCACAGTGGGGCTCAGTAAACATTTTTTAGATTAGCATTGCACTTTGGTATAAAGTTTAGCAACAAGTCCAAACTCTTCCTAACCGTTGAACATCAACATCCTGGGCTGTAGGTTTGAACCAAGATTATTATGATTAAATAAAACTAACAAAATAACAAAAACTGAAATTAAGAAAACATTTTTGTTAACTGAAATAAATAAAAATGGTAATTAAAGGGTAAAAACTATAACTAACTATATTGTGCGTTTCTAAAACTAACTAAAACATACTGAAATTATAGACAGAATTGGGCATAATCTTTGTTTTTGTGTTTATTAATCTATTTAACAGTCTTTCAACCTGATGTGAAATAGATTTTTTTTTCACACACAATCAGTTTAAAACTAAACAATATGTAACCAATAAGAAGTAGCAAACACTCTCTAAAAACTAAATAAAACAAACTGAATTAGACAAATAAAAAGTCACAACAAAATAAAATTAAACTATAATGAAAAACCTAACGATGTTAAAACCCAGGTTTGACTCTACAGGTGTGGTTCTGCTCTCTTCCTCAGGTATCAGTGCTTCAAGTCAGCCTGGATGTATGAAGTCCTGCACTCCGGTTTCCGTTTCCCCTCCGACTACGCCAGCCTGAAAACGGCGCAGCTTGTTTACGACAAGGAGGTGCAGTGGACTCTGGGGGCCATCTTGTTCAAGACGCGCTTCCTGCCTCTCAGGTAGTTAATCGGAGCTGCTGCCTTCGTTACAGCGGATGCAGGCCGTCTCTTCCACCTGTCTGTCTGTTCGATTCCGCCGAATCCCGTTCCGATTCAATACTGAGTAAAATTGAAGCTGGTATTGGTGATAACAATACGATACCAATACTTTGTGCAAAAACTCTTAATTTTTCTGTTAAATAACAAAAAAGCTGTAATTCAAGTAGGACTGCTGTAAACAATTATTATAGTAATTGTAATGTTAAAGCAAAATCAGCCAGAACCAAAAATGCAGCCAAAACAAGTGTACGGTTCACCAAACGTTTTATTACAAAAATGATGGTGTAAAGGGGCTCCACAGGGTGCGGTCACACTGGTGGGTCAGGAATGGGGGATCCACAGGGTCACACTGGTGGGTCAGGAATGGGGGATCCACAGGGTCACACTGGTGGGTCAGGAATGGGGCATCCACAGGGGTTGGGAATCCAGCCTGGGGAGGGTTGGGTGAATGGACAGTGGGGGGCCTTGGGGCCTTAGGGGGCAAACGGACGACAGGGACAAAATCCACCAACCAGAAGCTGAGTCGTTGAAACGATCCAGGGTCTGAGGCAATGAAAATCCAGTAATCAGAAGACTGGAGGCAGGAGGTCAGAGACAGGAGGTCAGGACTCTTCCTACAGCAGAAGGACGAGGCAAAAATCTGTGGTCAAAAAACAGGCAGGATCAGAAAACCAGAAAACTCTTTAGAATATGAAACAAGGCTTGAAAGCTGTGACTGGGGCAACAGATGATCTCGCACTGAGCTGGTGACCAGCAGCTGTTTAAATCAGGAGCAGCACAGTGCAAGTAATCAGCACCGTCAAGATAGAGCTGAAGGGCTGAAATCATGACAGTAATTAAGTATTGTATTGGTTATTCTTATAATAATCGAGTAATCGGATAAAAAATTTGAAAAAGTAAAATATTGGTAAATT
The DNA here is from genome assembly GCA_903066825.1 of Alfaro cultratus. Taxonomy (NCBI): domain Eukaryota; kingdom Metazoa; phylum Chordata; class Actinopteri; order Cyprinodontiformes; family Poeciliidae; genus Alfaro; species Alfaro cultratus. Next base: position 9,239 of record CAEFZX010016397.1, on the reverse strand, counting down.
CTACTATAACAGCAGTTTTAATATCAACATCAGCCCAATTTTTATATTTGCTCATCTTTAACAATTACTTTTCTGTTATCTGTTATATATTCAATCAATTAAATCCACACTGAAAAACCTGAAAATTGGACATTATCTTGTTAGCACTTAGCAACAACTCAGAGGTGGCAGTGAGAGCGCTGCGCAACATAATCAATCACCAGGCTGGAACACGTGGCGCTAAATAATAAAACATAATTTAATGAAGCGTCAAGGCAGATCATTTTAATAATGGAGGTACTAGAATCATTTGAGAAATTGTTAAAGTCCTCAATTCAAATCTTCCTGAAAACAACATAGCGCATCACTCTAATGTGTTTATTTTAAACTCAGATAGCAGCCTCATTTACTACAGCTAAGCTATTTTAACCACAGCAGAAAGTCAGACACATTATGTGAAAATGGTGCAAACTAAAATAAAATGTGTAAATTAATAACCCTACTAAAATAAATCCTTATTTAATTATTAAGAACTGAGCTTGGGCTTTTCATTCTTACACATTACACACTTACCAGGCGGAAGAAGAAGTAGCTCCCACATTATCTCAAATGATTGAAGTATTAAAAGTATTGATACTTAGATGTGAGAATCGATCGAAGTATGGATATTTCAGTATGGATATGTCTGTGCAGGGATCTGCAGCAGGAGTCGCTGCGGCAGGGCCACCCAGGCTGGCTGCGGCCCTCCTTCGTCTACAACCACCACCTGTTCTCGCTCTGCCTCCTGGTGGTGGTTCTGGCCATCCTGCTCTACATCCTGCGCCTGCGGAGGATCCACCAGCGGGAGCTGCGGCAGGTGGAGGTGCTGGATCTCCTCTGGGCCGAGGAGGGAGAGGCGCTGCTGCCCTGAGAGAGACTCGGCGCGCCGCAGCGCTCTGAACTCTGTGTGAGTGTCGAGGAAAATGTGACGGGACGGTGTTGGTCCAAAACCCAATGAGCCAAGAGACCAAACTCACCTGGATATTCAGATTTTTGATCGTGCAGCTGTGCAGATGTTGTCCAGGTTCACTTTCTTTTCCTGCATGAACAGAATCACCTGAACGGCTGCATCAGAGTCACATTTTAGAGTTTTTTCCTCTTTCTGATCCTCATATTCCTTTCAAAAACAGGACAAGCATTTATAAACTTGGCTTTGGTACAATCTCAGTTTTAATGACTCCTTAACAAGATCGACATTTCTGGTCAGAGGTTTACATCCACTATTCAGCATAAACGTTTAATGATGCATTTTAGTCTTTAATTAATTAGAAATTAGGTGAACATGTTTGGTTTTGTTGTTTTCCTCTAATTCAAACAGGCTTAAACATAAACACACCTTCCCACTGGTTAAATGTTCTTTAGCGATAAGTAGAGAAACAACATGTTTCTATATTCATCACAGGCTTCTGGTGTAATTATGGCTGCACATTTGATCACTCTTCTTGGGAGAAATTGTAGACAAAAATACTTGGTGGTAAGATTTTGTATTTTTGCAGTTTCTAGTCAAAATATCTTAATACACATGAAATAAAACAAAACTGACTTACAAGTAACTTTTAACCAAGATATAGGAGCTGAAAATTAAGAATTTAGGTAAGTAAAGTCTTTGTTCTATTGGCAGATTATTTCACTTATGACAAGGCAAAACTGTCTTGTTATAAGTAAAGTAATCTGCCAATAGACCCAGTTCCCTTTTCCCAATTTTAAGGAATTATTAACTTAAAACAAGCCTCTATCTGTTGCTGAGTAGTTACTTGTGAGTTAGTTTTGTTTTATTTCAATTGTATTAAGGTATTTGCACAAGAAACTAGCCAAAAATACTTTGTGTTTTTTCAGTGTAGAGCTCATTTTATCTGAATTAGTTCAGTTTTCAATCATAGTTCATGCATTTTCTGTCTTAACCTGCATTATCCATTCCTAAATCTGTTCGGATTTATGTTTGGTGTCAGTTTTATGTTGGAACAACCAGCTGGGCCAGACTTTGACTCATCCGTCCAGACCAACCATGAACTGGTGCTGACTGAAACGAATCCCGTCCTCCAGAACCAAAACCATCAAAGTTAAATGTCTTTTAATTTAGTTTCATAGCGGAAGAAATATGAAAAGATGTAATGGAAGAAAGAAAGTAAGTTTTTGGATCAAATTTGCTTAAATATATTTGGAAGCATCATACTGGTGCATTACACAAGGTTGACTAACTAATAAAGAAGCAAAACTTTCTCTAGTTTATTTTAAATCAGCAACTATGGTTGAAGTTTGGACACAATTTAATGAGTTGAAACATTCATAAAAAGAAATGTGGTCCAATAGAAACCTCTTAACGGCTACTAATGGTGTCCAGTTTTCAAACAAAACGACAATTAATTCAAATTAGTTGCGATTTTTGTTGAGGTTGTTTATTATTCTATCACCAGTAAACAGCTGAAATAAATCGTCTAAAGACCAAAATGAACGACATTCATGCATAGTAATGGGTGTATGTAAACTTCTGACCATTCAGCATCGTCTGAAGGAGAAGGAAGAGAGGAGAACCAGATTCAGTTCTGACTCTTTTACCGTTGTTTTTTTTGTTTTTATTGTTTTAAACACCAGAGTTGGTTAAAATGCCAACGAGGGTCGGCCATGTTGTCTTCACTCACAAACAATTTTACTTCTCATTTCGGAAGACAGAGCTATTCTAACCCATATTACTGTTGTCTTACTTTGACCAAGAAATGTGATCATCATTCCTTCAATGCAACGATTTCAAAGATTTTCTTCTAAAAGCCAAATGAAGCAGCTGCAGCCGTCAGTCTGCAACCTCCGTTTCATTTCCCTCCATTCCTGCAGAAAAAACGACGAGGCTTTGGAAACGTGAACCAGATTTCCTGGAAAGAAAGAAATCCTGCAGCAGCAAAACGACCCCTGATACTTGAATGACCTTTCAAAGCCATCTTCCTCCTCCTCTTCCTCTTCCTCTTCCTCCATTTCATTTAGAACAAAGTCTGAATCCAGAAGCATTTATATATAAATCCTAATTATTGATAAAAAAAAATAAAATCCTTGTTCTATCGTCAGATTTAACTTATAACAAGGCAAAACTGTCATATTAGTGAAATAATCTGCCAATGGAATAATGACTTTACCCCAAATCTTAAGGAATTATTTACTTAAACTTCTTGTAAGTTCGTTTTGTCTTATTTCAAGTGTGCTAAGATATTTGCACTAGAAACTAGACAGAAATACTTGGTAATATTTTATGTTTTGGCAGCGAACTGATGCTTTCGGTAGGGACCTTATCTGTGGCACAACAGGAACCACTTTCAACATTTTTTTTGTTTAAATAAGGAAAACAAGCCTAACCCTCAGGAAAGAATGTCTTCTTCTCCAGTCTCCACATTGACTGCATTTTGTCTGTGTTTTGATATAAAGTGAGTGTTTCTTGTCTTGATGGATGATGTAAATATGTAATCAGAAACACTTCCTGGTAAGTTCTGTAATGTGTTGACCACACAGTGGGAGAACGGCGTTTTCCTTCTGCCATCTAGAAATAATCTGGTTGTTTTCTCTCGGAAACGCGGGAATGATTCATCCAGATGATGATCCTGTTGTTCCAGAGTCAGAGTTTGGCTAAAGGACGGCGAGAAACAGAAACTGTTCTGTAATCTTTGTTTTTGGAGAGTTGTCTTTTTTTATGTCCAACATCGTCATGATGCGGATTTTCTGGTTCATCTGCTTCTTTATTCTCAGAAATTTGTGAGAAAAAATTGGACATTTTCTGAGATTCAAAAGTCAAAAAATTTAAAATTTTTTCTCTGAAATGTTTGACTTTTCAAACTCAGAAAAGCCCAAAGTTTTTTCTAGAGCATTCTTAATTTTCCCTCCTCCCAAAGGACCGCTCTTTATTCTCAGCTGGGCATTGTGCAATTTTAGACTGTAAGGAGGAAGTGTTTCGTTTTTAATGTTTTTAATTGAGGTCACATAAATGTGAATTTAAACATTTGCAATCCAATAAAAAGAGGAGAAACTGGTAAACTGGTGTTGTGTTGCCATGTTTGCTGAATTATTCCACATGATTATTTGGATTCTATAGGAAAAATCAAAATTTTTCCAACCAGGATCAAATTTTTTAAATTATCTAAAATTTAAGCATTAAAAATGTTTTGAATTTATCATTAAAACATTGATCACAGGTCTTAAATTTAGTCATGACAGAATTATTTAATATAATGTATTCTATGTAGTACTCTGGATTTGTATATTTTCCCCTCAGAAATAAATGGTTATATTATTTTTCCCACACTTGCTATAAAAAGAAGCCATAATTTTCTGTCCAATAAATATTTTTTATGTCCCACATTTAAAAAAAACAACTAAACATTGTCTAAGAGGAACGATTTTTACTATTTGTAATTAAAATATTAGGCGGGTGCAGTACCTCACAACGCCTGCAGGAGGTGCTCCGCTGCGCTCTTGAGCGCCAGATGAATATTTTAATCCTAATTCCTTAAATATGAAGCAGTTCTTCTTCATCACTCTCACCTCTCGGTTTCACACATTGAAACTCCTAAAAATAAATTAGCAAGTCAAGAAAGATTTCCTTTTTTTTTTTTTTTTTTACTAAGAATACTAATATAGACTTTACTTAAACACAAAGGAAAAATCCAACTCCAGAGTTTTATTTTAAAAATATACTTTAATACAACAGCTGCATATAAATATTAAAATATACATTATACAGGTGTACAGTACACTCACACAAAACAAGAACAAAAAAATATTAGGCTTCTATTTGTACGGCACTTTTTTTTTTTTCCTTTCAACCATTTTCTTAAAGGTTATTTACTGATGAACAAGTTGTACATAAAGGTGGGTTAATGTGTTACCAGGTCCAATGTGTTACTGGAATATTGTATTACAGGTTACTGACAGACAGAGGTCGCAGGGTGTAATGTCAAACAGGGGTTTGCTGTACAGTATATGACATAATGGAATGTAAGTTTAATTCTCGGTTTTCCTTCCCTTTCACCGTTCAGTGTGTTTTCAGACGGATTCAACAACCAAACAGCTTTGGGATGATTCGCTCTCTGCAGGACGCTGGCAGCTAGCCGTCACACAGTCCATCTGGACAGAAACCACTGACTTGGTTCTGGTTAAAGCCACGAGGCGCCTCTGCTGCCTGCGCAGTATCCAGCAGGACGAGCGCCTGCGTTTTCAAGACTCCGGCCACAAATTAGCACAAACTCACAAGCAGTTGCTGGTGAGAAAGGTGAAAGAAACGTGTAAAATAAAGAAGCTATTAGTGAAGCTGAAAAGCAGCTGGATGCTGGTTTACGACACATTTCTCCTGGTTTTGAATCTTTCTTCATGGCTCTGGGCGTATTAGGGACATTGTCAATAGAAAAAATGTTTTAATTCTAAGCTAAAACCTCAAATTTTGAGATTGTTCTCAAAAATTTAATGGAAAAAAACAATTAAATTTCACCAAAAGTCGAAGTTTTGCAACAAAAAACTCTAGAAAAACGAGCATTTCTGAGCTCCAAAAGGTGAAAATTTGCTAGGAAAGAACTCAGAAATTTTGAGATTAATCTCAGAAATTTGCAAGACAAAACTTGTAAATGTTTGAGATTCATAAGTAAAAAAATTATGACTTTTGGAAATTTTCAGTTTCAAAAGTTGAAATTTTTTAGACTTTTGAAAAAAAAATTGTGCAAATTTCCAGTTTTTTGCTTTGCAAATTTTCAACTATTCAAACTCAGAAATGTCCAAATTTTTTCTAGAAATTTTTTTTAGAATAATCTCCATTTTTCTTTTCTAGGAAATTTACAGCTACTTTTTGTTTACAGTGGACCTAACACACTGTCATACTTTCTCCCATTAACTTGGATTGTCTCCACTAGAATTTCAACAAGACCAATCAGTGAACACAGGAAGTTCTGATCAATGACGTCGATTTTATGTTTTATAATTATATTGGAGGAACTGAATGAAGTCATTCAGTCCGTGTTGGCCACGCTTCCAAATATTGAATTAACATCAACAGTCATCTTGTTCAGCTCGACGCTTCCCTCTATGCAGAGGACAATGGTTGTTTACACCGCAGGCACATTACATACGTCAAGGCAAAACATTAGCCACTGGGTAAAATTTAAAACTTTCACCTGAGTTAATAGTAAGAAACTGTTTAAAGTGTTAAAGCCGCGATCTGACTTCAGAAAGACGTAGAAACAGATGCCAAGCCTTTCAGGGTAATGACCAGGAACAGAGATGAACCTCAGCAGACGCCATGAGGAGCCGTGGGTCTAAGCTGACAGCGTTGTGGACCACCATCGCAGCAGGTGGCAGCAGCGCTCCTCCATAGCTGTCAGAGCAGAGGCGATGCTGCGGATTAAAAGGTTCCTACTCAAAGGCCGAGCCTGAGCATGGGGGGCGTCTCCTTTGAAACCAGAGAAGCCTAAGCGTCTTTGACAATGAGAGCGCTGGAGCAGAGTGGCGACAGCCACCCAGAGGTCAGTGGCGTCCCACCAGTGTAAGCTTACTGATATGTCTATTCAGCTCACTGGCTCTACTGGTTCTAAAAACCCACTGTGCCATCAGTCCAACCAGAGGTGAGCTAAGGACTTTTTAGGTGATTTTCTGTTAAAAAGTTATATACAGGTAATAGATTTTGTTCGCTTGGGGACCAAAATAGCTACATTTCCAAAACCAACTGAAAAACCTGTACCCCTCCTTGCCTGTGGGGGCGCTGCCACAAAAAACACTGGAAGAAAACCTCAGAAGAAGACACTGAGTGCAACTTCTTTCTTCACAAAATGTAAACAAAAATGGAGTAGCGGTTGAAGGATTTCTGTTTTGTCTTTAGCAAAAGATCATGGAACATTTCTCCCGCTAGCGCTGAACTCTCTGGTTTGTTTTGGTTGTATTTACCCAGAATGCCCTGCGCTACAGCTCGCTTCCTGCTTTTGGAACGGTCTCTGGTTCCGCTTAGCATTCACATGTGCTTTTAAAGCACATCAGAGTTCACTTCAGTCGAACCGAGAATGAGGTTTGTAGGAGGACCAGAGTTTGCTTCTTTGGTCAGAAGTAGTTCGGTTTCTCGTTCACACCTCCCCAAAGGAACTGAACTTTCTAGACAAATGAACTGGAATTTGATTAGAGCGGATTAAACATGGCTGCTGTGAATGCGCCCTAAGAGTAGATCACTGTCTTGGTGTTTTTATTGGTAAATCCAAAGTAGAGGATGAAAAATGCCAATCTCAATAATTTCAGAGCAGCAACATTCACATTGGAAGAGAGGAAGAGGAGTATCTAAATGAAAAACAGAGGTTGGAGGCGGTGCAACGCCAATAATCTTCCTGTGTGAAACACTGAACTCATAAAGCTTCTCTGTAAAAGTAAGAAATTAGTAGAAAAGTAAGGAATTGTAACAATATAAAATAGCCTCTTCTAAAACTCCTGAACTGAACTAGAAACATTTTACACTGCAAAAACAAAAAATCTTACCAAGTATTTCTGTCTAGTTTCGAGTGCAAATGTCTATTCCACATGAAATGAGACAAAACTAAGTAACTTTTCGGAACAGCATAGGAGCTTTTTTTAAGTAAATAATTCTTGAATATTGATGAAAAAGTTTTTAGCTCCACTGGCAGATTATTTCAATTGAAACAAAAATATTTTGTTATAAGTGAAATAATCTGCAGTAGAACTAAAACTTTATCAATATTCAAGAACTTAAAATATGCTCCTATATTGTGCTAAAAGGTTATTTGTTAGTTTTGTCTTATTTTAAGTGTTCTAAGATATTTGCACTACAAACTAGACAGAAATACTTGGTAAGATTTTATTTTTTTCAGTGTATATGTGTTTTGTTCTCAGTGCATGTTTCACACAGGAAGATCACTGGTGGCACACGGCCTTCCACTCCATTTCCACCTCTCTAAATAACCATCCAGTTTAGCTGTAGCTTTCAGGACAAACTAACTCTGATTTTTACTAAATTAAGTTATTTAGTTCAGATGCTTATAACTTAGAAAAACACTCAGTACAGCATTTGCTGTAATTCCTAAACTCAGATCATCTATTGGATAATCACACACTGATAGTAACAACAAAACAGCAACAGGTTTCCTCATAGTTCATAGTTGCATAGTTCAATTTCTATGCAAATACAAACAAATGTAGGAGTGATTTCAACAGCTTTGCACTCTATCACCTCAACATTTTTAGGAGATTTTAATCGGACTCGATTTTCCCATGCATGTGACAATCTGAGATTTCCAAACTGTTTACATCTCTTTGTCCCTGCCTAACAGTGGCATCCAACAAGGAAGCAGCAACTGTCCAGTTTCTGCAGAGTCACAGTCCATATAAGGTCTGAGCTGCAGTGAGTCTGTGGCTCAGATGTGAGCGTCAGGAGAACCGCATGAAGAAAGCGTGGGTTTGTTTTTTCTTTCTTTCCTTTTCAGTCACACATAAACAGGAACATTTCAGAAAAAGTAACTGAGGAATGTAAGCGGAGACAAGAAGCCTCGCCAACTGAGGCTCCTCCCCGTTAAAGGGATATTCAAAGTTACGAAACAGTCAGCCAGACAAAAACCCTCCGCATGATGATGCCTTCAGATGCACATCTGCTGCCATGTTTACTGTTTACACTGTAAAACATTTGAAGGTGGTTTAACTGGAAAATGAAAGTCCACCTGCTGCCTTGAAAATGAATTTAACTCAACAAGAAAATTGTTTTGGTTTTAACTCAGAAATTAAAGTTTATGAAGATGATTTAACAAGAGACAAGTTGTCTAAACATTGTTTTTTTTTAAGTTCATTAATCTTGAATTGTGAGTTTTAACTTAATGTTGTAATTTAAACCAAATAATTATTTCACAATATACAATAAAAAACTGTCTTCACCTGGTTAAAGAGCCACATATCGCAAATTTTTTACTCACAATATCAAGTTAAAATAACTTATTTTACTTTAGAATAATTTCAATTCCTGTTTCAAATTGCAGGAACAAAATTTCTGATCTGATAATGAATTTTATTAAACATCACAATGAATTCAGCTCAGAAACATTTAGTGTGAACAGGACATTATCCTCAAGCTTTAAAATAAACTTTAATAAAACACAAGAGTCAGATCAATGTAATACTTCCATCTCAGGATATAGAAACCTGCCGCTAAGCATTCTGGGAAATAGTTCCCACTCCTGTCTTTTTCTTCTTTCAGTTTTTTAAGTGCTAAC